>PVJC01010895.1:0-36805 GCA_004026665.1 Murina feae | reverse complement strand
AGGATCCAAGACATGGGAGGAGCTGAAGAGTGACTGCAGAGATGGGCTGAGGATCCAGATCCCAAAGGGTGTATGGGGCAACAATGGGAGAGAAGCGAGCCAGAGCCTGTACATGGTCCCAGTCGGTCCAGGCTGCTTAGGTCACTATCCCAACTACGACAGTGAGTATGGTTAGCAACCTGAGAGAGATGGTGTGAGGTCCAGGCCCCTCCGCCCCCCCAGAATCATCCTGGTACCACCAGTGGGCCCACATTTTGGGAGTGTTGAGCTGAGGGTGCTGGTCTGGGGGTTGGCTGCTACCCTGCTTGCACTGAGGCTTTTATGAGCAGTCCACTTTCTGTAGTGACCAGGCTTTTAGGAATTTCTCAGTGCGGACGCAGCGTGGGCCATAAGCTATAAGGAATGAAAGGGATCAACCTTTCAGGCAGAACGGACTTCCAGATAAATGCCCAGAACTCTGTGGTTTACTTCCTGCCTCTGACATCAGGCAGTCACACAACCTCTGGTGTTCCTGGGGCTATGCCTGCCTCTCCCAGGCTTGGGGAGAAATTACTGCTGGGCATTGATTACTGGAACCCAGTCTTTCTAGCTGATTCACTGAGGTGGTTTGTTCATTCAGTACCTGTGGTCACACTGAGCGGCCTCCCTGTGTGTTCTCCACATCTAAGTCCTATCTATAAATCTCCGTATCTGACTCCGATTTACGAGTCTGGCTTTTGAGAACTGGGCCCAGTTGCTTGTACCACTTACTTACCTGGCTCCAAGCTGTAGCCTTTTAAAAAACAATGACCTTTCTTGTAAGTTAATTACGGCTGTTTTATGTTTGTTGGACCCCTTAGTGCCTTGCTTTTGGGTAAATCAGAGGTTCATTCCCCTAAAGAGGTAAAACTGTAGGCAGGTGGATTGTCAGGGGCCCCAGCTCTGTGCCTGGCGCAAAGCCCATTGGAGATGGCAAGAGACCCAGCTCCCCGTCCCCTCTTCTGCTCTGGGCTCAGGTTGCTGCAAGTGGTGGAACCAGTTATGAAGACTCCAGGAAGGGCTGGGTGGCTGTTAATTCATGACTCATTCTTCTCCTGTATTATGTGGGCTATGGGGAGATGACATTTTAGTTCTCACAGTGGTTCTCCTGGCACTCCGCTGTAGTGATTTCTTCCTTTTTCCAGACATGATTTATCAAGAGGAGGTGTTAGGTAGAAGAGGAAATTGTGAAAAAGTGGTAAGGTCTCTTAGAGTTGGGGCAGCACCCACTTCCTTCTACGCCTCAGTGGGCCTGAAGTAACTGACATAGTTGAGGCTTTCTAATTGTGTTTTGGTTGAAAACATATGAATGTTTGCCCCATTCATTCAATAGGTATTTATTGTGTGCCCACTAAGTGCCAGGTGGTGTTCAGTGCATTGTTCTGGGTCCTGCCCCCTAAAGTGCATTCCCTTTATAAGCGGAACCCCCATAATTTCTTATACCTGTATGCTCTCATATGAGGTACAGTTATGACCAAGTTATATATGTTATTCCAGACCATAGCAGAAAAAAACTGCAGATCCCAGGGAAGTGTTGACGTCTGGCATAGTCTAATAGAGGCTGATTAGGGAAGAGACGGAAAAACTATAAAAAGAGTCAAATTTAAGATCATCACCACCTAAGCATAGGAAAAGCCTGACTCTGCCCTCAGTAGCATCTGAATGTGCTGTTACTGTCCAGTAGTTTATGTTCTCGATGATGACTCTGAGACATGAAAGATTAAACTCAAGTACATCCTAGGATGGAGATGGAGAGGGGTAGGCAGTAACATTTTAGGAAGACATGAGGAGAAAGGCTACACACAGTTCTGCAAACTGGAGTTTAAAGTCCTCATAGAGCTTATGTTCATCTGAGATCTTTGTTAATCTGTGACTGGGCCTTGGAGAAAGCCTCGTCATCTGAAAACCCTTGGTCTGGTCAGGAGGCATTGGGTGGGAAGTCTTTCACCTGTCACCTAGCTCCTCCCTCTGAGGCCTCAGGAATGCAAATGAATGTTTCTAAGTGTTAAGGAGACCAGAGGACTTAGGGAAACCTAGAGGTAAAGAAGGAAACTGCAAGTATTAAGATAATGCAGTAGCCTTTGGCAACTTCTGTAGCTACTTCAACCCTGCCTAAGAGATCCCAGCACCTGCAAAACCCAGTTTCATAGAGGAGCTGCTAAACCCTGATGCCTGAATTAGGCAGTTCTGTCTTTAGCCCACATCATTCCACACCAGGTCCCTCTATTTCCTTGTTCTTCTGAAAGTTCCTTTTCCTTCCTAGCTTTATCAGAGTTCAGAAAAATATTGTTTCATCCTTTTGCTCTGAATCTAGTTTCTTGAGTTGCTCATAAGGTAGACTTATCTATATATAGAAAAAGCCAGCATCCACAACGACCAGAACGACCAACGACCAGTTGCTATCATGCCCACTGTGGCCAGCGGTCAGCGCACATCACAGCAAGTGCAGAGTGATTGGGGCCAGTGCTGTCAGCAGGTGCAAGGGGCCACACATGGAACATGGCAGGTGTCAGCAGCAGGTGGCAGAGTGTGGAATATGGCAGGTATCGGCTACGGCGGGATGGTGGGGCAGGTGAATAAGGGCACCAGACCAAGGCAGGGCGTCAGTCACTGTCATTGGGGGAACCTCTGGTGATTACTGAAAATTCTTTGCTCCTATGTGCCATGGTCCCGCCCAGCCCTCACACCTGTTGCCAGCGCCAGAGCTGCTGCTGGCGTCTGGTGCTGGTCCCAATCACTTGGCGCCATCAGCAGATTTGAGCGGCTGCTGGCCCTGATTGCCCTTTGAGGGCTTCTCCATGTCCCCCTACTCCTGAGGGGCAGTTGGGGCAGCAGACATCTCTTGCACCTGCTGATGGCACTGGCCCCAATCACTCCACACCATCAGCGCATGTGAGCGGGACCGGCACCGTCAGCACATGGGAGGAGCAGCAACAGGAGTTGGGCTGCCAGCAAACAGGGGACCCAGGGCCACGGCAGGAGGGGCCTGGCAGGGGTGCGGATGATGGGCCAAGATCTGCCACTGTGCCCACTGCAGCATCTCAGCCCACAGTTCCCAGTTCCTTTCAAAGTGCATGAATTCTTGCACTGGGCCCTTCCATAACACCTCAAGTTTCATAGTAAATAATATTGACTCTGGGAGCTTTTTCAAAGGCCTGTCTTAGGAGATTTGTGTTTACATGATGAAAAATTCTTCAGGCAGCAGTCACTCCAGCAGGGCTGGGCAAAGCTGGGAGTCCAGTTTGTAACACAAAACACCAAGCTCTAGGCCAAACTGGCTCAAAGTCAAAATTGACCTTCCAGGCTAAAACCCAGGAATGAGCCCTGCCCAGAGCAGGCTTAGCAGCTAAAGATAGTAATAACTAGTTAATCAGGACTGACGCACTGATCAACACATGTAGGGTTTTGATTCACAGTCTCTGGAAGATCTCAGGACACCTCAACCCTTTGAATGAGAGTATTTCAGAGCCCCTGGGGGCTAACCAAGGATTGAATTTTAGAACTGCCCTCCAGTAGACTTGAAAACAGTCCTGTCCACGTCAAGAATTCAGATTGGGCTGACCTGGCCCACTGTGGACAGACATCCATCCTTGGAGTTACTGTCTGGTTGGCATCATACTGGGCTGGTGTTACAATTACCTCCCTCCTGGGAATGGATAAGCGAGAGTTTTGGAACTTATGTCTAGTTTTGTCAGGTACTTTACATGAATAATATAATCCTCACAATAGTCCCTATGGGAGGGGATACTTTCCTCACTTTGTAGTTGAAGAATCTAAGGATGAGTGAGATTCAGTAATTTGTCCTAGATCATGCTAGTTGTATGTAGAAGACTCAAAATTTGAAAATACATCTGTTAGACTCCAGGACTTACTTCATTTCCCTCCTTCCCTCCCTTGTTCCCTCCCTCCGTCCATCCTTCTTTCTTCCCCTTCCTTCCTCCCTCTTTCCCTCCCTCCCTTCCTTGTTGCCTCCTAGCTTGGAACAGAAGAAAGAAGCTAAACATGCCTATGTTTTTTTATTGAGACCTTTGGTGGGGGGGGGCGGGGCTTCAGCCTGGCCTGTGCCCTCTCCCAGTCTGGGACCCCTCGGGGGATGTCCACCTGCTGGCATGCCAGGTGAGGGGCTGATGTCTGTTTGCAGGCTGGCCAAGCCCCCCCAGTGTGGACCTTCGCCCCATGGGGGAGTGGCCAGCCTGGGTGAGAGGCTGAGGGCCGTTTTCAGGCTGCCCACAGCTCCCACTGACCCAAGGTCCCAGCAAGGCTGGCTGGAATCAGGTTTCTGGGGTTTATTTATCTTCTATAATTGAAACTTTGTTACCTTGAGTGGAGGCCTAAGCAGGCAGTGGAGGCCTCCTGTTTGCTTCAGCTCTGTGGCTTCTATAATTGAAACATTGTTGCTTGAGCAGAGGCCTGCTGGCCTATTCAGGCAATTGCAACTGAAGCCTCCTGTTTACTCTAGCTCTGTGGCTGCTGGCCTCCATCTTGGCTGGGTTAATTTGCATACAGAGGCTCTGATTGGGGGCGTGGCTTGGCTGGTGGGCATGGCTTAGGTGTCTCAGAGTGATGGATAATTTGCATATTACTCTTTTATTAGAATAGATCATTGACATATACTATTATATTGGTTTCAGGTGCACAACATGATTTGACTGCAAAACGATCATCATAATAAGGCTAGTTAACATTTATCACCAATAGTTAAATTTTTTTTCCCTTTGGATGAGAACTTTTAAGATCTGTTTTATTAGCAACTTTCAAATATATGGTACTAGAGGCCCAGTGAATGAAAATCATGCATGGGTACAGTCCCTAGGCCTGGCCAGCAATCAGGGCCATCTTCCCTGGCTGCCCACAGCTGGCCCCGCCCCTCACCGCAGCCCACTCGGTTCCCCTTTCACCATAGGGTGATCAAGTGATCAGTGCCTGACAGCCAGGGGAAGGGACTGAGAGGTCGGCTGCAGGAACTTGACTCTGGGTCCTGCAGTGTGCCCCAGGCTCTGACAGGAGGAAGATTTTCATATACATTTTACTAATTTTCTTTCATTTCTGACACTTCTATTATAGAGAAAGGGCAAATAGCAATATTAAATTATTTCCTCTAATCCCTGTTTAATGTGAACAAATTTTGTGTACCAGGCCACTAAATATAAAAGGCTAAGTTGACTTGCACATGTGCAATACATGTAAAGCTCTTTCTGGCACCAATTGCACATGTGTTTTGATCTGTCATTGTTGATCATGAATTTGGTTGACACTTCTATTATAGGGAAAGGGTGAATAGTGATATTAAAATATTTCTTCTAATTAATTTCCTTTCAATGTGCAGGAATCTTCACTGGGACACTAGTGGTGAGAATAAGGGAGGGCATAAATGGTGATGGATGGAGACATGACTTGAGGAGGGGAACACACATACAATATATAGGTGATGTGTTATAGAATTGTACACCTTAAACCTATATAATTTTATTAACCAATGTAGCCCCCATAAATTCAATGCAAGCAATAACAGCCTAAAAAAAGGGGTAAGAGTGAGCATCCTTTTCTTGTTCATGATCTTAGAGGAAAAGCTTTCACTTTTTACCATAACTTATGGTAACTGTGGACTTGTCATATATAGCCTTTATTATGTGAGGTACATTCTGTTTATACCCACTCTGTTGAAAGTTTTTTTTTTTTTATCATAAGTGGATATTAAATTTTGTCAAATGCTGTTCTGCATCTGTTGAAATGATCATATGATTTTTATCCTTTATTAATGTGATGTGTCACATTAATTGATTTGCAAATGTTGAACAACCCTTGTATCCCTGCAATAAATTCCATTTGATCATGGTGTTTCATCTTTTTAATGTATTGTTGAAATCAACAGACATCAGTGATATCAGTTGTAGCATCTCTTCTTTTATTTCTGATTTTATTTATTTGACTCCTCTCTCTTTTTTCCTTGGTGAATCTAACTAAAGATTTGTCTGTTTTGTTGATCTTTTCAGAAAACCAGCTTTTTGTTTCAGTGATCTTTTGTATTGTCCTTTAGTCTTTACACCATTTATTTCCACTGTATTATTTCTTTACTTTTACTAACTTTATATTATTTCTTTACTTTTACTAACTTTGGCCTTCATTTATTTTTCTATTTCTAGTTTTGTGAGGTATAAAGTTAAATTGTTTATTTGAGAGCTTTCTTGTTTCTTAAGTAGGAATTTATTGCTATGAACTTCCCTCTTATAACTGCTTTTGCTGCATCCCATAAGTTTTGGTATGTTGTGTGTCTATTTTCATTTTTCTCAAGCTATTTTTTTTCTTCTCTCTCGATTTCTGCTTTGACCATGTTCAGTATCATTTTGTTTAATCTTCACATATTTGTGAATTTTCATTTTCTTCTTATAATTGATATCTAGTTTCATACCATTGTGGTTGGAAAAAATGGTTGATATGATTTCAGTTTTCTTAAATTTGTTAAGGATTCTTTTGTGGCCTAACATATGATCTGTCCTACGCTTGAGAAGAACATGTACTCTGTTGCTTTGGGTAAAGTGTTCCATATATGTCTGTTAAGTCCATCTGATCTAATGTGTTGTTTAAGGCCAATGTTTATTTGCTGATTTTTCTATCTGGCTGGATGATCTAACCATTTGATGAAAGTGGGGTATTGAAGTCTCCTACTGTTATTGCATTGCTGTCTATTTCTTCCTTTGGGTCTGCTAATAGTGGCCTTATATATTTATATGCTGCTGTGTTGGGTGCATAAATATTAACAAATGTTATATCCTCTTGATGCATTGAACTCTTTTATTGTATCTTTTTTATTTTTATCCTTTTTTGTCTCTTATTATAGTCTTCATCTTAAAGTCTGTTTTGTCTGATATTGGTATAGTTTCAGTTTCCATTTGCATGGAACTTTCTTTCAGTTTCCATTTGCATGGAATATCTTTTTCCATCCTTCACTTTCAGTCTGTATGTCATTACACCTGAAGTGAGTCTCTTGTAGGCAGCATATAGATGGGTCTTATTCTTTAAATTCATTCAGGCATTTCTGTCTTTTGATTGAAGAATTTAATTGTTTGCTCTTCTAAATAATTTTTTTCTTGATGTGAAACATAATACGAGCTCATTGTAGAAAGTAAATGTCTACTGTAATCCTCTATTTCAGGGATATTTTTATATGTTCATCTGTTGAAGATGAGCTCCACCTTTCTCTGGCTCCACGTTGGCGAAGGTTTGGGTGCTCTGTTACTGAGGATATTTTTTCCATTGGTTTCTAGAGAGTGAAAGGGAGGAAGAAGAGAGACGTGAAAGGGAGGGAGGATGGGATGAGAGAGAGAAACATTGACTCAAGAGGCACAGATACTTTGATTGGTTGCCTCCTGTTGGGGAACCTGCAACCGAGGTACATGCCCTTGACTGGGAAGCAAACCCTTGGCCCTTTGGCCCAAGAGCTGACACTCTAACCACTGCGCCAAACTGACTGGGAAGCAAACCCTTGGCCCTTTGGCCCAAGAGCTGACACTCTAACCACTGCGCCAAACTGACTAGGGCAAACACACCACATTTAAAAAGAGTTCTTAGTAGCCCAGCCGGTGTGGCTCTCTGGTTGAGCGTTGACCTATGAACCAGGAGGTCATGGTTCGATTTGCCATCAGGGTAAATGCTTGGGTTGCAGGCTCCATCCCCGGTGGAGGGCATGGAGGAGGCAGCCGATCAGTGACTCTCTCATCGTTGATGTTTCTCTCTCTCTCTCTCTCTCTCTCTCTCTCTCTCTCTCTCTCTCTCTCCTTCTCCCTTCCTCTCTGAAATCAATAAAATATATTTGTAAAATAATAATAATGCTCTCCTAAAAAAAAAAGTGTATTGCCACTCAGCCCACATCATGGCTCTTTTAGCTTTCTTACTGCGCCTTCCTGTCCCTCTCCTTTCCACTGTTCCGCTCAGGTTTACAAAAAAAGAACATAAAACACTTTAAAAGAGCCCCATGACACAAAATAAACCATCTTCCACAAAAATCCCCAACATCAGTAGGGCATGCCTGCTAATCCTGGTTCTAAGGAAGTTCATTCTGAGGGCAGTGTTGCAAGGTAAGGTGATAGACACCTCCCTCTCCCTTCCTCTTCCTCTCACCTATCTCAGAGAGAAGGTGGGATGAGGATGAGTTGGGCGTCTATCAGGCACCGAAAGGTTGCTGGTTTGATTCCTGGTCAGGGCACATGATCGGGTTGTGGACTCAATACCTAGTAGGGGGTGTGCAGGAGGCAGCCCAATTGATGTTTCACTCTCTCATTGATGTTTTTCTCTTTCTCTCAAAATCACTTTTAAAAATCTTTAAAAGGGGGGGGGGGCAGGTGAGGGGCTAAAGAATAAAGATGACATTTCAAATGTAAGACTATATATAAAACTAGCACCTTCCATTCCCTTATCTTTGTGCGTGCTTGTGTGTGCGTGCGTGCATGGGACAATGCTCAGCCAACTGAGTCATGCTGGCCAGGGCCCACTTTATTTATTTATTTGTTTGTTTGTTTATTTATTAGTTGATGGGGGCAGGAAGGGAGAGAGAGAGAGAGAGAGAGAGAGAAAGAGAGAGAAATATTGATTTGTTGTTCCACTTATTTATGCATTCATTGGTTGATTCTTGTATGTGCCCTAACTGGAGATTGAACCCAAAACCTTTGCACATAGGAATGACACTTTAACCAACTGAGCTACCCGGCTAGGACCCATTCCCTTAGAATTACCTTTTTTTTTTTTGTAGTGAAAACAGAGCTAGATTTTGTAGTTGTTGTTGTTTAGTGGTGAAGACCTCTGTTGGGGTGGGAGGTGATCAAGGTGGGCCAGGTGAGCATAGGGTGCAATTGGGAAGGTGGGAAGGCAGGGAGGCACATCTATACCTTTGCTGCTCACAACCTGTCCTGAGTGGTTCCTCCTGCCAGGAGAGCCAGGTTACCCCAGCGGGTGAAGGTGTGGTGCTGGCAGTGGCTCACCAGGGGGCAGCACAGCCCAGAGGTCTAGGCAGCTGCTGACCTTTCTTAGCAGTAGATGTGGGAGTGGAATGAGGCCCTCCCCTAGAACCTCTGGCAACTTGCCTGGAAGGTCCTCATTTAGCGCACTTTGGATAGGAGTATTTATTGGTTCCCTCTGAGATGTGGAAGTTCTAGTTCCAGATGCTCCTCCTCCCAGGAGTTTTGAGCAGCAGGCAAGGTATGTAGGCAGAAGTGAGGGCAAGCCTCAGGAAGCAGAGGGCAGAATCTGGGACTTTGTGCTCTGCCTTCCCTTAAAACAACCCGAGTGGGTAATAGATGAAAGAACCTTGGTAGCTGTTTACTTTTACTAATAGAAAAACTAAAAATGGACTATAGCCTCCCCACCAAGATAACCTCTGTTGACAATAAAAATTGATAGCAAAATAACACTTGTTTAAGGTTTGAGCCCTGACTGGTTTGATTCAGTGGATAGAGCATCGGCCTGCGGACTCAAGGGTCCCAGGTTCGATTCCGGTCAAGGGCATGTACCTTGGTTGCGGGCACATCCCCAGTGGGGAGTGTTCAGGAGGCAGTTGATCAGTGTTTCTCTCATTGATGTTTCTAACTCTCTATCCCTCTCCCTTCCTCTCTGTAAAAAGTCAATAAAATATATTTTTTTAAAAAAGGTTTGACATTTTGAACTGCAGAATGGCATAAAAAGAGATGTAAATGTTTCCTTCCCCTCCATCGTTAGCTTCTCTCCAAAGGAAACAACTCTTAAGGTTCTTATGATTGCTCCGAGGAAAACAGAAAACAAGCTATGCACATGTCAGGGTATCTTGAACTATTGTTATTTCATTTGTTTGATTGTTTATTTTAAGCCCCAAAATGATCATGTTATATAACTGTTCTAAGCCTTTTTTTCACACACCTTATCTTGAAGATCTTTCTTTTTTTAAATTGAGGTATAATTGACATATAACATTGTGTTTCAGGTATACAGCACAATGGTCCGATATTTGTTTATAGTATCATAAAATGATCACCACAGTAAGTCTAGATAACATTTGTTACACATATAGTTACAGAATCATTTTTTTTTCTTGTTAATCCTTATCGAAGGACATATTCTCATTGGTTTTCAGAAAGAGAGGAAGGGAGAGAGAGAGGGAGAAACATCCATATGAGAGAGAAGCATCTATCGGTTGCCTCCCATGTGCGCCTGCACCAGGGACAGAACTCCCAACCGAGGTATGTGCCCTGACCGGAATCAAACCCACAGCCTTTCGGTGTACAGGACGACGCTCCCACTGACTGAGCTGCCTGGCCAGGGCTTTTTTTGCCCCCCTTGGGATGAGAGCTTGAAGATCTTTCTGGTCATCACATATAGGCTTCCATCTACCTTAGTTTTTTAAGTGGCTCTCTTTGTTGATGGAGATTTTGATTGATTCCAGGTGGAGGCTAACATAAATAGTGGTGTAGTGGGCATCCTTGTATGTTTATGTTAGCATACTTCTACAAGTCCAGATTCCTAGGGGTGGGTCAAAGGGAAAGTATATTTTACATTTTGATGGCACAATTTCCCTCCAGAAAGGTTGGCCCATTCCCATGCCCATCAAGGTGTGTGAGAGTGCCTGTTTCCAGGTGGCTGCAGAGAACCTGCCCCTGCCAGGAGCCCTTGGCGTCCGGAGATTGGGGGCTGGGCTGGAAGGAAGCCCAGCCCCTCTGCTCCAGGAGGTCCTGGGCTCCCTCATGGCTTTTGGCTCCTCCACTGCAACTCTCCTCGGTGGCTGTGAGTTACTGTCTCAGAGTGGGAACCAGCAGCCTCTCTTAGAGGGCTTTCCCTTAGCGCCTTAGCAAGGTTTTCCTGTTTGCTGTGGGTGAGAAAGAGTGAATGATCATGTTTTCTGACTCTTCCAGGTGAAGAAGGCATATAGGCAGAAGGCCCTCTCCTGCCATCCAGACAAAAATCCAGATAATCCCAGAGCAGGTGAGACTCTCCTGGGTGTGGGAAGAAGAAGGCAAGGCCCCCTGGGCGCGGTGTGTCTCCCACCGGTGCTCCCGGGGGAGTGCTGTGGAATGCTGGTGCACACAGCCCGGCTTCTCCTGTTAGGGGTGTCAGGTCCATTGCTGATGTACGCACCTTCCTTGCTGCTCTGTCATCTGATGTCAGCTTTTCTGCCAGCCTGTGGCTTCTTTGAGGTGCTTTTCTGAGGGAGCACATCTCCAAGTCTAATTTAATTTTTCTTCTCTGTTTTTTGATGTTTGTGTTTAGCTGAACTCTTCCACCAGCTTTCTCAGGCCTTGGAGGTACTGACTGACGCTGCAGCCAGGGTAAGACACCCTCCTCTGTCTGAATTGTCTTCATGGTGAGAGACCACCATGGTACTTCAGCCTCGGCCCTCTGTACTCTGCCATGAGCACAGTCCCAGCTGCCCCAGCTCAGCGACCCTCCCAGGGCTGGGGGCGTGGCGGGACGGGGAAGGTGGCTGGGCCCTCTGCTTGTTCCCTGGCTGACTGCCCCTCGGTGTTCCTTTCTCCTGTCAGGCCGCGTATGACAAGGTCAGGAAAGCCAAGAAGCAGGCGGCAGAGAGGACCCAGAAACTAGATGAGAGAAGGAAGAGAGTGAAGCTTGGTAGGTGAGATGGGGGTGCGGGGTGGCCTGCAGTTTCCCTGGGCCATGTTCATGCAGCAGCCTCGCCTCTCTTCCTGGAGCGCGTTCAGTTCCAGCACCTCAGAGCCTCTTGGCCCAGCTCTGGGAAGAACCTGTCCTCGGGTGGGTCCTAAAGGACACTCAGAATGACAGCAATGTCTAGACTCACTATTAGCCAGGCACTGTGGCAAACGTCTTATTGTCTCTTTAGCTGTCACAGTGCTCAAAGGAGGTGGGTATTACTAAACCCATTTTTTGTAGACAAAGAAGCTCAGGCCCCACAAAGACGAGAACTGGCTGGAGCTGTGCTTTAAGCCCGCAGTCCGCGTACACCGTTCTCGTTCACCGTGCCATCCGGGGCCTTTTTCTCGTCCCAGCCTCGTTTCTGCACAGAGCTTTCACTCTGCGAAGCCCCATCAGAAGGATCCAAAGAGGTCCAGGCATTTTTTTTAAACGGCTTTATTGAGGTATAGTTTTCATATTATAATATCCACTCATTCTAGTGTACGATTCAGTTATTTTTAGTAATTTATCAAATGGTGCAATTATGACTGTAAATGAGTTTCATCCCCCCAATAAGATTGGTCCATACATTCTTCACTCGATTTGCCCTCCATCTTCTTGCCTATTTGATACCCATATACTTAATGTGTACATATGCCATCCCAGTACATCCACCTCTTTATCAAAAAAAACAAAAATTCTGGAGATCGAAGACGAGTAAAATGCACAGAAAACGAGCCCCAAACCCGAGAGAAGAGTTTGTCACAGCAGTTCGCCTGGAGCAGGGCCACAAGCAGCTTTCCCGTGGAAGGCGGGGAGGGCTCTGTGACCTGGGTGAGGTCCTTGAGGAATCCGCCATCCCTGCGGGAGCCGCGGGAGCCAGGTCGCGTGAGGCTTGGTAAATGTGAGTTGAGGAGGAGGCGAAGGAGACAGTGACAACCTGAGCTCTTAGGTGGGAAATGCATCAAAGCCAAGGCAAGATCACAGTCAGGCTGTGGTGCCAAACCGCAGGAACAGGGGCCAACAGCTCCTCCCACAGGCGGCCCTGACACATGGCCTGGGTGGCTGACATAAGCACCTCCCCACGCCTGGTCACTGATCAGCCAGCCAGCTCGGTCAGTATGAGCTGATTGAGCGCTTGCAGACCCGGCCACTCATGTGGAGCCTGTACTTCTGCACTGTGACTTTTTCTCAATGGAAATAAACTTGGGAGCACCTGGGCATGGAGGGTGGGGCAGAACCACTGTACGGTTGCATCCTGTGTGAGGCTGGAGAGGCAGCCAGAGCTGGGGGAGCTGAGGCCATGTAGAAACTGCTTAGACCGGCCA
Source organism: Murina feae (assembly GCA_004026665.1). NCBI lineage: Eukaryota > Metazoa > Chordata > Mammalia > Chiroptera > Vespertilionidae > Murina > Murina feae. The sequence continues at coordinate 23,849 of PVJC01010895.1, read as the reverse complement.
TTGGGTCATTCAACCCTTGTGTCTAGACCTGGAGGCCCGGGAACGGCAGGCTCAGGCCCAAGCCCAGGGCGAGGAGGAGGAGGAGAGCCGGAGCACCAGGACACTAGAGCAGGAGGTGAGCGACTAGGCCTCAGGGCCTGAGGCCATCCGCAGGAGTTGGGAGAAGGTGGACCGAGCTGGGTGTGGTGGCTGGGAGGTCATGCCCTCCCACCTTCTTCTGTGGGATCTGGGCGGTCTGTCCCACCTGCAGGTTGCTGAGCCCTAGCTTACAGGCGGAACCTCCCGGGGGCCTTTACAGAGGGAGCCAACTGGAATGGGATCTGTACCGAATTGTCACCTCCCAACCCCCTGCTCTGCAGATCGAGCGCCTGCGGGAAGAGGGCTCTCGGCAGCTGGAAAAACAGCAGAGGCTGATGCAGGAGCAGATACGCCAGGAACGGGAGCAGAGGTTGAGAGGTGAGAGTCCATCACCCTCACCCGCCTCCCACTCTGAGGCAGCTCTCCGTGGAGACTTCCACCTGTTGCAACCCCAGGGGCACCCCACATGGGCACATGGCCCCGTCCCTTCTTCCTTCCAGTTCTCTGGGTCTGTTTGCTTTTCACTCCGCCCTAGGTCTCCTAGCCTGATACACCTTAGTCCCAGGTAGGGCTGGCTCTATTTTGGAGCAGGTAACCGGGAGAAAAGCTCTAGTTTCAGTAGAACTGTGTATCTGTACCTCTGCGTCCTGCCCCCAGGTGTCCACAGCCCTGCGCTGGCAGAGTGCTCACCATGCCCTTCAGCAGGCAGCGGGCAGGCCCCCCTGAGGTAGTAGCTGCAGGCGCTCCTGAGCAGAGGCAGCTGTTGCCCTTGGTCAGAGCGACCTTTTCTAGGTCCTTCTGGGCCTGGGCTGCATCTCCTTTGGGAGAACTTCTCTCTCCCTCATTCTCTACGTTCTAATTTCCCCAAATTTTCTAGGAAAGGCAGAGAATCCTGAAGGCAAAGGAACTCCCAAGCTAAAGGTGAGCCCAGTGGGGACCCATGGGTCACCTCACGCTACCTCCTCTCAGCAAGAACAGATACTTTCGGTGGCTCAAGGGTTCTGGTGGGGGCACTGGATCTCGGGGAGCCAGCACCACAGCCTTAGGGAACCATTACTGTTCTCCACAGCCTTCCACCTCCCTCCCCACTGCCCAGGGAGGACAGCCCCTTAGAGCTCGCCGTGGAGGCTGCTCTTCGCCCTGACTGCTGCAGGCAGCACTCCCCAGAGGCCCTTGAAGAGAGCGTCCCACAGGCTGTGAACATGGCTGCAGTGAGCAGGCCGCCCTGCTTGTCCGTGCTCAAGCCAGACACGTTTTGGAGGGTTCTCCCTAGATTGCTAGTGGAGGGTGTCTGTTCAGACCATAAAGCTCAGTGTGGGGTCTGGTGTTGTTGAGGCGAAGGCTGGGATTCACTGGTGATGCCCGCTGCTGTCCTTCCAGCTAAAATGGAAGTGCAGAGAGGACGGGTCAAAAGGCGGCTACTCCAGAGATGTCCTCCTGCAGCTTCTGCAAAAGGTCTGTCCTGCTGACTTCCCTCTCTCCCATCATCTCCATCCAAACCCCAGGATCTCCATGCCTAAACCTCCCTCACCGCCCTCTTTCTCTGTCATGGACCTTAGGACGGCTTAGCTTCTTCCGAGCCACGGCCCTCCTCTCCCCTCCAGCCTGTCTCACCCTCCCTGCCCATCATCCTGAGAAGTAGAGGGCTTGGCTGAGTGTGTGGGGAGAGAGGAGGTGGGCATCTGGCACAAAAGCCTTGCCCCCTTCACCATCTTCAGTCATCAAGGCAGCTTTGCCACTCTGCCAGTCCAAGTCCCAGCCCTTTGTCCAAATCCTTTCTCTCCTGTATTCCTGGGAAAATCCTTTCCTTCCTATCTCTCATCTCCCCTCTGGGAACCTGGGAATAAGACGCTGTCCTCAGCGGAACATGCCCGGGGCTTCCGGGCAGCCAATGTTGCCTCTGCCTGAGCCGGGCCTTCCTGTCCCCACAGTACGGAGAGGTGCTCAACCTGGTACTTTCCAGCAAGAAGTCAGGCACCGCCGTGGTGGAGTTTGCGACCATCAAGGCTGCGGTGAGTGCTGGGTGAGGCCCTGCCATTCCAGGGAGGGACTCAATTCCAGGGGTACCCTGTGGTTAGGTACCCACACTCCCAGGAAATCTCTGGGTCAGCTCAGAGCCAAGCCCTCCCAACTCCCCTCCCCCAGGTGCTTGACTCCTGACTCTGGAATCCCGGAATCTAGGAGTAGTACAGGCACAGTGAAGAAAGGGATGGGCGGGAGAATGCTCTGGGATATAGGCGAGTGTGGACCAACCCATTTCCTGCTGCTGGCTCCACCCCTCCACTCTGCCACGGGAGCTGGCGGCCCTCCAGGTTGGGCCCCACCCTGCCTTTCCCCCTCTCTAACCACCCCACTCGGCACACCATCATGGGCAGGTTGCTCAGTTTTGCTTGGAGGATGAGTTTATTGGTTCTGGTACTTCCTGTGGGGATAGAGAGAGCCATTCCATAGCTGATTTTCGGAGCAATAGGACTAACTGGAGGCTGTGTTTGGCAGGAGCTGGCTGTCCAGAATGAAGTGGGCCTGGTTGATAATCCTCTGAAGATTTCCTGGTTGGAGGGACGGCCCCAGGGCAAGGACGGCCCCAGCCACCCAGGACTGTCGCAGGTAAGGAGCCAGGCCTCACACAGGCCCTGCCCAGGGTTTGGGGAGTCTTTCCTGTTTGGGCTCTTCTCAGGGCTCTTTGCTCGCAAATGCCCCTCACCCTGATGGAGGGAGACTGGCAGGTCCACCAACCAGAGCAGGGGGCTGATTTCGTGCTGACCCTTTTTCCTCTCTGGGTGCCAGCAGCCCACCCTCCAGAGATTCTTAGACCTTATTTTCCCTCCACATCCCGGGCTCCTCCTGGAGACCATCGTCACCCAGAGGGGTTTCCCTGGCCCACAGGCTGCCTGGTTTTTCCTTTGGCTCTTGGACAACCTGGTGCTGCGAGGAAGGGGTAGAGGACGAGGGCAGCTGCTTCCATTTCCGTCCCCAACTCATTCTCCAGGTGTGTCTGCAGCTGCCCCAGGCAGGACCTGCTGTCAAGAGGTGCTATCTCCTCCTCAGAAATAACACTAGTGGCCCCGCTGACACTGGGCACTCGCTGCCTGGTTGAATCATGAGGAAGCAGGCTTCAGCTGGTGTGTTCTCCAGCTCCATGCGGCTTCTGTTTAGGAGCACACACGCGGGCACACGCGTACACACACACACACACCTGCCCTCACTTTGGGGCCATAGAGAGCTTTTAGGCCAAGAGCTCTCCCTTCTCTGGAATGGCCTGTGGTCTGTGTGGGAGCCTCAGACGGATGTCATAGTCCCTGTGAGGGGAGCACGCCCCTCGGTGGGTTAGCAAGGCCTTCGCGCTGTCACTGCACCCCGGCTTTCCTGCTTGCCCCCCACCTGGCCGTCAGAACCTGAGCTCTGGGGGGTGTCCCAGAGGAGGAAAAGGAACTGTCCAACTTAAGAGCCTTCTTTAGAGAGCGTGCTCCCTCACTGGTCAGTCCCAGAGGACACTGCACAGGCTGTGACATAGAACTTTATTCACTGTCTCCTGCATCCAGGGAGCAGCCTCCTCTGGGCACATGCACAGGAGGAGGGGAGATGGAGGCCACAAGTTTGGGCGGTGGCAGCAGTGTGTGTCGAAGCTTCCCTCTCCCTTTACGCCTGGAATCTCAGAACCACATGGTCCAGCCAGCCTGAGCTCTAGTTTCAAGTCTTCTGGCCAAGCCACAGTGTGGGGCAATCGCGCAGCATGCGGCCTTAACCAGTGGGCTTGGCCCCGGGTAGCAGGCCTCATGGGGGAGGGTTTAGGCAGAGCTCCCAGTCCTGGTGGAGGATTCTGGAGACTAGCTGTGCCTCTTCATGGTAACAGCCATGAGGTCCATGTCCATCCCCTGGCTTGGTCCTCCTGTGTTCTCATTGGGGGAAGGATGAAGGGAAAACTGCCACTGTTGTTGCTGCATTTCCCAAGGGCTCCCATCAGCAGTTCTGCCCACACAGCCCTTCTCAAGCTGTGTCTGTGCCTTCGGCTGGCAGTCCCTGGATCCACCTTCCTCAGCCCCCGGGACTGCTCCAGGCAGCTAAGTTGGCAGCTGGAGTCTCTCATGCCCCTCTCATGCCCCCTCTCCTGTTAATGTGTGTCTCCGTGCCTCCCTCTTCTCCTCTGCCAGCCCCTCCCTTCCCATGCAGGCCCCTGTGCTCCCCTCCCCCATGCCACTGCTGGGGTCACTGTGGTCCTGTTAACTACTCAACAGGCCTTTCCCTAGTGATGTTAATAAAGTTCACCCCGCACTGTCTGCAGGGGTAGCCCATGTGTGGCGATTGAGCATTTGAAACGCAGCTAGTGCAGCTGAGGAACTAAATTTTTAATTTTACTTAGTTTCAATTATTTAAATGTAAACAGCCAGGTGTAGCTAGTGGCTACTACATGGGACAGAGTCAAGCCTGTCTCATCCCTCTCCCCTCAGATCTTGCCACTTTCTCGTTAGGTCTGATTTGGACCACTTTTGCCTAGACCTGTCCTGTAACCTCTCACTGTGGAGAGTAGCTTCAGAGGCGGCGGATCTTGTCCAGTCCGTGTGTCCTCCACTCCCTGACTCTCCCCTTGTGCCACCCACCTCCTCTGCTGGCCTCTGCCTGGTCCCCAGAGCTGCCCAAGTGGCCTCTTTCACTGCTGCCTTCAGGGCTCTGGACAGCAAGTGCCGCTCACATTTCCAGCTTGCTTCCACACCTCTGTCCCTCCCCCGGGTGACCTGGAGGACTGCTGGGAACCCAGAGGGCGGGCAGGGCCCTGGATTCCCACCCGCACATTTTTCTTCATCCACAACTCTACCTTCCTGTGCTGGGTCCCCAGGCTTTTGTCTCTTCCAGTTACCACCCCTCAGCCCACCCTCACCCCATTCAGAAGCCGGGCTCGCTGGGAAATTGCTCCCTCAGCATCTGTAGAACTTCCTCAAGAAGTGAAATGCCCAGGTCCACTTTGAAGGAGAAGAAGGGATCATTAAGGTCCGGAGCAGGTGTCTTCTGAGAGGGGGGCGTGTCCACAAGGTCCTCCTCAGAGTATTCGTGGAGGGCGTCTGCCAGGGAGAGTGCCGAGGGCAGGATGGCCGAGTAGGCAGCAGTGTAGGCAGGTGAGGGCTCCAGGATGTTGGGGCAGCTGGAGCTCTCTCGGTAGAGGCGAGGGGGCTTGGGTGGGGCCAGAAGGGTGGTCCGGGGCTGCTCGTCCCCCCACAGTGGCAGGCGCCGGCCATCCCGCCTCCCTCGAAGCTCCCGGGCGACCTCTCTGTTGCTGTACTCCTCATGGTCCCCGCCAGCCATGCTGGCCTGGCTCAGCACACTGCCCTGTCGCCGGAGTCCTCGAGGCCGCCCCAGGCTCAGCCGCTTGAAGAAGGAGGCATTGCGGAAGGAGCCTTTCCGCCAGGTCTCCATGGGACCAGGGAGCCCGCACACCTTAGAAGTCCAGTTCCGCAGTGGCTAGGGACCACTTGGTCTCTGCCGGAGCAGTGACTGACAAGAAATGGCAGACAGCTCACGTGGGCTCCGGGCAGAGGCTTCCAGCTTTCTGCTCAGCACAGACCTCAGGCCAGCACCTGGGGTGAGACGACGTCCCGGGAAGAGGCTAGCAGAGGGCCGAGAGTTGCTGGCTGGGGCGTTCCCAGAGGCACAGGAGTGGCCTGGGCACTTGATAGGGCAGTGGAAAAACCCCAGGAGGAAGAAGCACTTACTGGAGCGAGTGAGAGGAGCGCTAGAGTGAGGGATGAATCTTCTCAGGTGGTAGGAGCGGCCTCGGCCCCAGCTCCTCACGGCCCCAGCTCACCCTCTGGCCCTGCCTGGCCCCCGTGGCTGCCTGACTGAGTGCCTGCTGGTTGTGCTGGCGTGGCGTGGAGGTGTGTTGTTGTTCTCAGCTGACTCAGTCAGGTGGGAAGCCGGGTTTCGTGCTCCGGTAATTGCAGCATCCGCATGCAGGAGTTGGGGCAGCCGTGGCCAACACCCCAGGGCCACTGGGGAGCCAAAGATTCCTCTGGGGACTTGTCTGGGGGCAGCCCTGCCTTGTGTGTCAGCACAGTCTCCTTTCCCCGCCCCCCTGGGCCGTAGCAGCAGGCGTAGCTCCCCAGCCCCAGTGTGTCTGGGAGAGAGGCGCCCAGGGAGGTATTAGTTAACTGAATGCAGGCGTGGGGAGCCATTGTGGAGGAAGAAGAGACCTGTTGCTAGTGTGGGTGACTCAGCCCGGGGCCTGCTGACAGGCCCTCATTAGAGCCCACACGTCCGGGGGAAGGAAGGTGTGTACAGGGAGCAGCCCCATGCCAATAAAGGGCTGGCTGCTTCCAGGGCTGGGCTCGGGGCATGCCAGGGTGATTCGAGTTTTCTCAGCAGAGCAGTATTTCCTTGGGGAGGGGAGAATTGCCCTCCCTTTGGCCTGACACCCAGTCTAGTTGCTCTATTTCCTCATCCTTCATGGTTTACCAGACGGACTCAGGGCAGGAGAGAGCAGCTGAGGGGCAGGGTCCTCAGCTTTCCACCCTGTGCTCCAGTCCTTCCCTGGGCTGCCTGTGAGCCCCCTCCTCGGTGGCGGGGGCTGGGTCACATGAGACTGCCCTGGATTGTCAGCAGAGCTCTGGCCACGCTGAGGTGGGTGGGCCTGGCTGGGAGGGCAACTCTGCTCAGAGCTTCTGCAGCCCAGGAGAGAGGGAGAGAGGAAGAGAGGAAGAGGTGTGGGGCTGGGGGAGGAGCAGGGGGATCTGGGCTGAACAACACTTCCTTGTTCCGTACCCGCCCCCGCCCGCCCCTACGACAAACCCACCCGTTGGCCAGGGTCTGGCATCTTAACCCCAGTCACTTCCTTCTTATCCCCTGCGTCACTGACCACCAAACTTGCCTCCTGACTTACTCCATGAGCATGCAGCAGGTTGGTATACCACAGACAGGGCGCCCCACCTTTGCCTGCAGCGTAGCCCCCTGGCCTTGCTTCCGTGCCAAAGCAGGTGGGCCTCACACTTCCCGCGGCTTCCGCCGCCCCGGAGGAGGAAGCGATTTCATTCCCACTGCAGACCTTACCGGCTCGTGGCACTGTGGAGCCGCCTCTCCGCCCCACAGCCTGGCCCATTGAGGTGGTGGTTTATTATTATTTTGATTATTAAAATACAGCCGTCTTTAATCCCCTGCACTCTGCTGGCAAGATCATACAAGAAAGAGCTCCAGGCCCTACCCTCCAAGAACCCTGGTGTGTATTTTTAGGAGTCAAGCCAGCTTCGTGCTTGTTTCTCTCTTTTAGGCTGAGGTTGATTGAGGCTGTGTCTAGGGCAGGGCTTCCTTCTCCTGTGACCTCAGCAGGAGCCGGTCCACAGGGAAGATGGACAGCGGGGAGGGCGCAGTGCTCCCGCCTCCACCTGGCAGAGCAGAGCGGGTTTCTAAACCTCTGACAACTCCCCTTCCCTGGAAACCTGTGAGGAGCGGAAGCTGGGGTAGAGGCTGAGAGGGAATGAAGGGAAAGCTGAACCAGAGCTGACCTGAGAGGGAGGGAGGTGGTAACTGCTGGGGATGGGCTGAGGAGCTGGTCCGCGGAGGCCCAAGGTCCGCTTGCTCCGAGGGAACATGATGAACTGGGCTTGCGGGTGCTCCCCCGTCCTCCTCACGGGCACTGTTCTTGACTCTTGACTAGCTCTGCCCAGGCCCTGCCTCCCGCTCCCTCCTCTGTCCCCCAGGGCTCCGTGGTGTCCGAGAGGGACTACGAAAGCCTCGTCATGATGCGCATGCGCCAAGCCGCTGAGCGGCAGCAGCTGATCGCCCAGATGCAGCAGGAGGACAAGGTGGGGCAGCTCACGTAGCATCCGGCCCTACCACCCCACAGCCCCTTTCCCTAATAAACGTGTGTTTTTTAAGTCTACTTCTGTTGCATATATAGGGTAGGAAGCTGGCCTGTCCAGTGTGGCCCTGGGCTTGGCCTCAGAGGCTCCGCCCAGGCTGGCTCTCCCCCTTGGCAGTGGACGGGCCCCAGGGAGGTGCTCCACTTGCTGAGAGTCCCCGCACGCACAGAGCTTAGAATCAGCCAATCATCACAGCCCTTTATTGGCTTAGACTAGCTGACAGGACCCACCCGCTCAGTCCCAGGGCCAGTGCTCCTGGCAAAGGCAGCCTGGCTCTTGCCAGCCCCTCAGCCTGCCCATGAACATGGACTCCTCCAGAACCCTCACCCAGCTGGAAGGTGGAGGGGCAGCTGGGAGCAATTTTCAGAGGCCAGTCACTGGCCAGTGGTGCTGGTCCAAGGGAAATGACAGTTTGGGAAAGGGCAGGGCAGTGAGTGAGGCGGGGCTTGGCATCGGGACCCACAGGCACCCACTCAGAGAAGGGATGCCCTGTCCGCGCCTCACAGTGAGGGTCACTCCTTGTGCAGGCACCACACCAGCGTCTGGCCCACCCCCGTCATGCTCAGCACACGGAAGCCCCTGCGTTCCAGCTTGTCCAGGACTATTCGAGGAGGGTCATTGACGTAGTACTCGTAACTGCAAACAGATGGAGAGGGGCAGGTGAGGGGGTCACAGTGCAGGCGTCCCCTGCAAAGCTAGTATCTGCTGAAGGCCACACCTGGTCAGGGTGCTCATAACAGTGACTGATACTGGCTGGTGTCTTCCAGGTGCCAGGCTAGGTGCACATTCCCTGACCCTCCCCTGCTGAGCACGGTCTGTGCCTTGTCCCTTCTAGTCCAACAACCTGAGGAAGGCACCATTATTGTTTTCATTGCATAAATGAGAAAACTTAGAGGGCTTACGTGGCTTTCCCAGGGTCACGACCGGGCTGACAGACCCACGTGCCGTAGGCTGCTGCACTGTTCAGGGTCCTCACCCAGCCTCCTGCCCCCCGCCTGCCTAGCCTGTCCCTACAGTGCTGGGGGCCATAGCTTGACCTCCAATAGTTCCTGACTCTGGTTGCCTCTCCCTAGAGAAGGCGTGCTGTTCCTTCTTTCAGGGTGAATTGATTCTAAAGGGCTATCACATAGGTAAAGGGCGCGAGCTCCTAGCTGGGCATCTCCAGATCAATGTTTACGGCAAACGGATGGGGTTGGCTTCTGCCCTGACACCCTGACCCAAGGGGCTGACACCAGCTCGCCTCCCCTTTGCTGCCCCCTTTGAAGGAGTACCAGCCTGTGGCGCAGGGTTGTCCCTGCCTATGGGGCATGAACAGGGAGGGGCAGAAAAGGAAGCAGCACTCACTGTTCAAGCTGAGAACTAGTGTGAAGGAAAGGGAGGTGGCTGAGGACGAGGCTACTGGCTGAGCTGGAAGTAGGACCCAGGTTCCTGCTCCCTGCTTCAGGGCTTAGCTTTGTTAACCGGCCAGCTCTTCAAGACCGAAACCTTTTGTTTGTGCCTGTCTTTGCCACGATGAGGTCCAGCTTGGAGATAGGGGCAGAGCAAGGAGTAGTTCACTGCCATAGTCCTGTCTCTAGGGACCGGACTCTGCCCTGGGACTTTGTCCGTGAGCCTCTCAGGAAGGGAGGGCAGTGGGAGAGCCTCAGAGCCTGGGGGACCGTGAGGCTGCAGACCGACTGCCCATGTAAGACGATGGTTCTCAACCTTCTGGTCCTTTAAATACATTTCCTTATGTTGTGACCCAAACATAAAATTATTTTCATTACTACTTCATAACTGTAATGTTGGTACTATTATGAATTGCAATGTAAATATCTGATATGCAGGATGGTCTTAGGCGACCCCTGCGAAAGGGTCGTTTGACCCCCCAAAGGGGCGGCGACCCACAGGTTGAGAACCGCTGCTGTGAGACGGGAGGCAGGCAGGGGGCTCTGAGGTTGGGCAGTGGCATTGTCCCTGGTCTTGGTGGTGTGTGACTGGGACGGGGACGGGTCCAGGGGAAAAGATACTTAAGAATGCAACTACTTACAAGTTGTTTCCCAGGACGCCTCTTTTTGAGGCCCCCAAATGGTGCATCAGCTCTGGATCGGAGTACTCATCGCCCACCATGGTGGGACCCACCTCCTGCAAGGTAAGCCACAGTGGATGCTTGGCTGGCTGCCAGGTAGAGGTAGCCGGTCTTGCCGCTCCTTCCTCCCTGCCTGCTGGGCCCGAGCCAGCTCAGATAAAGGTTGGAGGGTTGGTGAGGGATCTTGAGGGCAGAGGCCAGTGACCCAACCAGACAATGTGAGGCTTCTCTCCCCTCCAAGAGGAGCTGGGCGGTGTCTGAGCTGGCACCGATAGGCCAGGCACCACCCACCACCATGTTTGGTGTGTGTCACAGTCAGCTGGAAAGCAGAGAAATGAAACCCTGGCTACACAAAATCTTGAACGGCAATGTCTGTAGCAGTATTATTCATAATCATCAAAAGTGGAAACAGCCTAAATGTTTTTCAGCTGCTGAATGGATAAATAAAATGTGGCATATCCATATGATGGAATCTTACTTGCAATGAGAAGTAATGAGCACTGATGCATATTGCAATATAGATGCACCTTGACAACCTTATGTAAGTGCAAGACGCCAGATGCAAGACCACATTATGACAGAAAGTAGATGAGTGATTACCTGGGGCTGGGCGGCTAGGGGCGGTGGTGATGAGAAGTGACTGCTAAGGGGATGGAAATGTTCTAAAATGGATTAGGATGATGGTTGCACAACTCTGAATATGCTAAAAAAAAAACACACCGTTGAATTGTACACTTCAATTGGTGAATTCTGTGGTTTGTCTATTATATAGCAATAAAGCTGACCTATTTTTTAAAATCACCTGAGGAACACTGAATTCCCAGGCCCCAGGCTTAGCGTGTCTTGGGAGGAGCCCACATTTAACAACTGCTCAAGTGACTGGTTCTCAGACCACTGCCCTGGGCTCGGCCAAGACCTGTCCTGTGGTGGGGCCGCCAGTTCCCCTCACACCCAGGGAGTTGCTCACCCCTGATGGGTCACAGCCCTGGGGAGTGAGAAGAGGCAGAGGAGCATCCTGCTGCCCAGCTGGGGGACCCAGTCATACCATTCTGAAGCTAAAAGGGGGCCCCCCCGGGGCAACCAGCACCTTCTTAGACAGGAAACTCCGCCCAGAGAAGTGACTTTTGACTCCTGAATGGAGTTCTCCCCACTTCTAACACCATGGGTGGCGTTCTCCCCTTTCTTCTTTTTCTTTTTGTTTGTTTTAATATCCTCAGCCGAGGATATTTTTCCATTGATTTTTAGAGAGAGGAAAAGACAGAAATACCGATGTGAGAGAAACACATAGATTGGTTGCCTCCTGCACACGCCCCAGACTGCAGCCAAGACATTTGCCCTTGACCTGAATGAACCCAGGACCCTTCCGCCCGCAGGCCGAGGCTCAAGACTGGCTAGGGCGCCCCCTTCTTCTTGAGCAGGAAGAGTTTTGTTGTTCTTTTCCTTTCCTAAGGCCTTAGGGACAACTCTCCCTGGAAGTGCTTCGGGGTGCAGCTGGCGGCTGAGGTGGATCCTGCACTGGGCGTAGCACATCCTTTTCCAAACCTCTCCTCCTCAGGTTACCACGCCTCCGCCCCCACCCCAACCCCCTGCGGAGCGGCTCGTGTAGGGCAGTGGGCGTTGCGCGTGTGAGGCCAGGGTTTCCCTGGGGCAGGCGGGAGCAGCCGCAAGCGCCCATGCTCGCTGAGTCCCGGAGGCGCCAGGCCGGCCAGAGCTGCGAGTTCCGGGATCTGGGCAGCGTCGGATCCCAGCCTCCTCCCCAGGCCCGAGGGGGTGTGTCCGGACGCGCTGTCCAAGAGGGAGGCGCCAAAGTGCGGCCGCAGTCCCCGAGGCCCGGCCGGCTCCCACTGACTGGCCAGGCGGGGTACTCACCATGCGGATCTGGGTGCTGATGAGCACGTAGGGCATGGTGCGCGCTTCCCGGCCAGACTCCCAACGTGGGCTTTGGGTTTGGTGCCGACGCCAGCCCCTCGGGTTCGGGGACTGCGATCGGTCGCCCCGGTCCCGCTACTCCAGCTCCGGCCTCTGGCTCTGCGGACCTCGGAGCGCCCGGCCGTGACCGTGGCGGCGGCCAATCAGGAGCGGGCGCTCGTGACGCCCCGGGCACCCGGCGACCCAGGGCCCGCCCCTACCCCGGCTGTGCGGGCGCTCGGGCACCTGCAGGGCGCGCCTGTTGACTTGCACCCTCTCTTTGCAACACCTCCAGGGACAGGTTCCAAAGTCCTGCTGGTCTCCTCTCCGTCCCAGCGAGGCAGAGCAGGGAGCAAACGGCCACCCCGCTGAAGCCTCCCAAGCTCCGGCCACTGCACCCAGGGACCCTCACTTCCCATCCGCAGGGCACGTTCCCCAGAGTCTTCCGCGGAGCAAACGGGGAGAGGAGGCTTGTGGCTACAGTACCAGCCGGGGTGCGCGCGTTCCCGCCGCCCTAATTCCTAGCACAGTGGCTGGACCTTGCATTTCTGGGCGCTATAGGTAAATCTGTAAAGGCACTGAGCGCGTGGCTACGTGCCAAGCCTGGAGGGACTTGACCCAACAGAATTTGGCCTTCAGTTCACAGAGTTTTCTGCGAAGCTAAAGAGACTGGCACAAGCAGAGATCACAAGGCAACACCTGGGGCAAAGGAAACTACTTCCCCGGACCAGTCATCAAGGAGGGGGGCCGCGAGTTCACCTCCGTGTGTGCACGCCCTCATCTGGGTGTAGCAAACTCTGATAACTCAGCAGTCTTTGTCTTATTGTGATTGGTTCTTTGAAAATAAATAAAGCAAAACGTACCTGGCTGGTGCTGTTCAGTGGTTAGAGCGTCGGCCCCACTGACTGAAGGGTTGTGGGTTCTATTCCCCATCAAGGGCAGGTACCTGGGTCGCAGGTTCGATGGGAGGACAGACTATCCATGTGTCTCACGTGGATGTCTCTCCCCCTCTCTCACTCCCTCAATGGAAAAAATATCCTCCAGTGAGGATTAACAACAAAAAGCAAACAAAAACAGCCGGTAACCTTCCAGGCCAGCGATTGAAAAACCTTGACTTTACTGAAGAGCTCGTAAATGTGAAGAGAACCGTAAGGGAAATAGGAAGCTATAATTCTCCAGGATTCTTATTGGTCTAGTTTGTTTTCTGTATTCTCCACTATCCCCAGGGTTAATAACCCAGCTAGAGAGAAAAAACAGACATCTTCATGCTTAACAAAGGATTTGTTAAATTGTCAGAGGATGAATGCCCAGGATATATGGACTATAATTCAATGAGAAAACGATAAATCAATAGAAGAAACATTGGGCAAATGACCAGAATAAGCACTTTTCAAAAGAGGGAGTGGAAATAGCCAATAAGCATACAGCACGATGTTCAATATCATTAGAAATCCTAGGAATGCAAATTCAGCTGCACCTGAAACCACAATGACATACTATTTTCATGGTTTGCAAAAAAATAAGTAAACATCAAGTATTGGTGACGATATCTAACAAACGGAAGCACTCAGACTGGGACTGCAAACTGCAATGACTTGCACCTTGGAAAACAATTGGGCATCATCTGGTGAAGCTGAAGATGCGCATTCCCTAGGACCCACTGACATGCACCGTGGGAATACATGTACAGGAATATTCATAACAGCACTGCCTGCAGCTAGCACCACACTGGAAACAGGTCTATGTCATCAAAAGTGGAATATGGTTTTGGTTGATTGTGTTAACAAAAGCTCCAGAAGAAATTAAGAGAATTGTATTCCTATGTGATTTGCAAATCAGACAACATAGCCCGAGGTGTGAACCAAAGACACGCTCTGAGGTGGGAGGAGGAGAACAGAGTTTTTTAAAGATATAAGCTGCTAGCAGCTGATCATCAACGAGCTGGGTCGTTAGGAGAAACAAGACCATAGACTGACATCATTCATTTCTCAATTGTAGAAGCAACTGCACTTTCAAGAGCAGCCGACTCAGGGCTCAGCAAGCGGGGCTATGATGACTCAGCAAGCGGGGCTGTGATGACTCAGCAAGCGGGGCTGTGATACAAGAACAATGGGTAACTGAAGTTTAGGCATTTGTCAGTGTTCTACTTGTAGAACAAAAGCTTTTGGGGTTACTTATCAACAAATCAAACAGCGCAGAAAGACTTCGCTCTGCAGGCAGTTTTCAAATCCAGGGACTACAAGTAGAGACGTGCTCTAGAAGAGGCCTCAGCGTTCACACTGCAAAAATCCCAATGTTGGGCCACCGGTTATGATATAAGCCCTCAGTCCATAAGATGGAAACTATGGCAGTGGAAATGCTCAGTGAAAAAGCAAACCTTGGGAAAATATAGAACAATTCTATTTACATAAAGTTCACAAACTTGCAAAACTAAGCAGTATACTGTTTGGAGATAAAAACAGAGATGGTCAAATCGTAAAGAAGAGGATGGATAATTGTTAATGCAGGGCCGGGGTCATCTTGGAGAGCAGGGAAAGGGATGGGATGGGGGGAGATGCAGGCATTTTATTTTATTTTTTTTCTTTTCCTTTTTTATTTTAGAAGTGAAAATTTATTTTTTCCAAGAAAAACGATTTTAAATATAAAAATGTTACATGCAATAAACATTAACATTTCAAGAAAAATGACCTTAGATATGTTACATTCAATAAACAATATCTCAAGAAAAACTATTTTAAATGTTATATGCAATAAACACCTATTATGTAAGAAAAATGATCTTACATATAATAATATTACATGCAGTAAACATTAGTATTTCAAGAATAAAAGGACTTCAGGTATAATAATATTATCAAAACTGTACTAACATAGTATAATATCACAAAAGTTGTAGGAAATGTTAGAAATCTGAAAATAACAGGATTCTATTAGATTCTAAAATAGAATCTATTGGCTCTATTTTTGTTCATCAGTTTATGTTGTTCATTATAATCCACAAATGAGTGAGATCATGTGATATTTATCTTTCTCCAACTGGCTTACTTCACTTAGCATAATGCTCTCCAGGTCCATCCATGCAGTTGCAAATGGTAAGAGTTCCTTCCTTTTTACGGCAGTGTAGTGTACCATTGTGTAGATGTACCAGTTTTCTAATCCATTCTTCTGCTGATGGGCACTTAGGCTGTTTCCAGATCTTAGTTATTATAAATTGTGCTGCTGTGAACATAGGGATGCATATATCCTTTCTGATTGGTGTTTCTGTTTTCTTGGGATATAGTCCTAGAATGGGATCACTGGGTCAAATGGGAGTTCCATTTTTAACTTTTTGAGGAGACTCCATACTATCTTCCACAGTGGCTGCACCAGTCTGCACTCCCAGCAGCAGTGCAGGAGGGTTCCTTTTTCTTGTTCTTCATTTTCCTTTCTCTCTTTTCTGCCTTCTTTTGAATGAAAAATTTTTTTCTGATTCTATTTTATTTTCTGTTTTGACTTATCGCTACAAGTATTTTATGTTAGTGATTTCCTTAGGGTTTACCATATACATTATTAACTTATCACAATCTATCCTCAGATAACATACTACTTTACATATACTTAAGAACTTTACAGCCCTAACCAGTTTGGCTCAGTGGATAGAGCGTTGGCCTGTGGACTGAAAGGTCCCAGGTTCGATTCTGGTCCAGGGCATGTACCTTGGCTGTGGGCACATCCCCAGTAGGAGGTGTGCAGGAGGCAGCTGATCGATATTTCTCTCTCATCGATGTTTCTAACTCTCTATCCCTCTATCTTCCTGTCTGTAAAAAGTCAATAAAATATATTTTTAAAAACAGAACTTTACAATCACATACTTCTATTTTTCCCCTCCTGAACTTTGAGCTTGCTGTCATGCTCTAATTTTAAATATGTATAAACTCCAAACTATGTAATTTTTGCTTAAACAATTATCTTTTAAAAAGAATAAAGTAATAAGAAAAGAAGATCAAACAAGTCATGTACTTACCCATGCAGTTACTATTTCTAGTGCTCTTCATTCCTTGGTGTATTCTTTTTTTTAAAAAAAAAAAAATATATATTTTATTAATTTCAGAGAGGAAGGAAGAGGGAGAGACAGAAACATTATGCGAGAGAATGATTGATCAGCTGCCTCCTGCATGCCCCTACTGGGGATGTGCCCGCAGCCTAGGCATGTGCCCTTGAGCAGAATCAAACCCGTATCACTCTACCCACTTAGCCTAACCAGCTAGGGCTTCCTTCGTGTGTTCTTATTTCCACTTGGCATCACTTTTCTCCTGCCTGAAGGACCGGACCTTTCAGATTTCTTCTAGGCTGGGTCTGTGGCGATAATTTTTTAGTCTTTTTATGTCTGTAAATAATGTTATCATCTTTGTTCCTGAAAACTAGTTTTTGTTCTAGGCTAACGGATTTCTTCGTCACTGCTTTCCAGCAATTCGATTGTGATGTCTCATATTTCCTACTCTTAGGATGCGTTATGCTCCTTGGCTCTGCAGGCTTACAGTTTTCACTGTAATTGGAAAACGCTTCCACCAGTAATTCTTCAAATCATTTTTCTGTCCCTTTTCTCCTCTGGGAATTCCAATTACATTCATATCGGCCTGAAGTGGCCCCAGAGCACCATGGTGCTCTGTTCATTTTGAAGTCTTGTTTCTGCGTTTCGTTTTGGACAGTTCACTAATCGTTCCTTTCGCATTGCCTAATCGGTGTCGTTCCCGCGGAGCGTGCACACTGTGGTTTTCACAAGTTTGATTTGGGTCTTATTTCTGTGTTCCCTGGTTTCACTGGGTTCTGGTGCGCTCTGTCCGTTATAACCTCTGTGTGAGCCCCGGGCGGGTTGTTTTCTTCATGAGGGGCAGTGTTTCCTGCCTTTCTGCAGAACTGGACGTTAGAAACTGTGAAATTTATCTTTGTAAGTGCTTCATAGTTTTATAATCCTGTAATATTCTTGAGCTTTGTTCCAAGGATAATAGCACTGTCTAAAAAACACACAAACCAATGTACATACCTTAATTAAAAAACACTTTATTGCTTAAAAATGCTAATAATCATCTGAGCTTTCAGCAAGTCATAATCCTTTTGGTATCAATAGACTTGCTCAACATAGGGTTGCCACTAACCATCAATTTGTAAAAAACACATTATCTGTAAAGTACAATAAAGTGCAATAAAATGAGGTATACCTGTATTCCCCAATAGTGAGGCTAAATCCTTCTGTATATCCTACTCAACCCTTATACATCCTTAGGTTTTTCCAGCTTGGATGGTGGTCACAGGCAGTAATTCTAGCCTTGTGTCAGCTTTGAACACAGTTACTTCTAATTTGGGGGTGCTTCTTTCCCTGGCTTCAAGTGGTTTCCTCACATGCACGACTGATGAAGACTGAAGGGACCCTGGCAGACCTCCTGAGTTTTCTCTGTGCATTTTTCTCCTACCGCACACTCTGTCCTGCAAACTCCAGCCACTTCGGTCTCCTCATATCTCAGCTCTGTCTTTTCAGCTCCGGTGTTTGGGTGGGCTCTGTCTGCGTTCCCCTCTCCTACATGATCCTTTGGAAATTCCCTCAAGGCTCTAGCCAGGGAACTATGATAGGGCTCACCTTAATTTTTCCCATCTCTCAGGGATTGTTGTCTCATGCTTAGCATCTTGAACCTCATTATTTTGTGTATCTTGTCTAGTTTTTTGATAGTTTTAGGTGTGTGTGTGTGGAGGATAGGGTGAGGAACACTGAATTTGATCCCTGTTACCCCATCTTTAGTAAAAGCAGAAGTCTTGAGCTATTTGATTTTATTATACAAATTTCATAACTGCTGTATTTCCTCTGAACTTAATTAAAATGACATTTAAAAATTCAACTAAGTTCCAATAAAATCATTTATTGTGAAAAGCTATTCTGATTATAATAATTTCTGTTGGTCCCTCAAGGGGGAGATATTATTTTAAAAGGTGAATTATAATATACTGTGTAAATCAGAAACTTTAGGTGGAGTATTACCACTCTCTAAATAGTATACTACCACCTGTAGTTCTAGAGACGAGGTGAGTAGGGGAAGGGCAGAGATAATCAATATATCTTAAGTAGAAACATTAATGTAACTTCATATACTATGAGTTAATGACTTAATGTGGGATCTTCATTTCACATCTCAGAAATACTAATCCAGCATCCAGTGGTCAAGCTGATGTCAAGCAGTAGAAGGAAAGTTCTCTAATTAGTTAAGTGCTCTCCCACTCCTAGGAGCGTGCCAGTGCTTTTCCCTTTCCCCTCTTCACACAGGCCGAGAGGCAGGGATTTTAAAAGGCAAAAGTGAAGAGCCACTGAGCAAGCGCATCCTGCAGGGCGGTAGGACCCCCAGAAACCTCTCATTGCTCCTGGCTGCGGCACCAGTGCCAGAGCCCCGCACGGTGGGAGGGGAGCCAGGCCAGCTGGACCAGGAAGAGGACAAACGTCTCCCAGGGGTCACCCCCCAGGCTTCCTCTCCAGCCTCCTGAGGACCCGGGCTGCCTGAGCGAGCTGAGACTGAAGGTGTTCAGTGGGGCTCTCCAGGAGGCACTCAGCACTACAGATGCCACTGGTTTTCCAAGAAGCTGTCCAAGGGCGCTGGCTACTGCTGCATCCGCATCACCCACAAGGGGAGCCCCATCATCAGCAAGGTGGCCAGCCAGATGGGACTCAGCCAGCCCCGGCTGCCCGGCTGCTGCCCTGAGCGCTCACCCAGTGGGTGGGCACCTATGAGGTGTTCATCTGCGTCCTGTACGAGGAGGCCCTGTTGTCCGCCTCCGATGGCTTCCTCACCTGCGAGAACTGAATGATGCTGGGCAGCAGCATCCCCTGCAAGAACTGTGGGATAGTTAGTTGCCTGCCAGCCCAGCCTGGACTCCGCTGGACTCATCCTGTGGTGACAGCAGGCCAGGCCCCAGCATGCCTCAACCTGGGGAACTGGCCTTTAAATGAAGAGCTACTCGTATACCAATATTGATATATCTCTATCTATCTATCTATCTATCTATCTATCTATCTATCTATCTCCCTAATTTTTGTTGTTGTTAATCCTCACCTGAGGATATTTTTCCATTGATTTTTTAGAGAGAGTGGAAGGGAGGGGGAGAGACAGAGAGAGAGGAGCATCATTGTGAGAGAGACACATCGATTGGTTGTTTCCTGCATTTGCCCAGCCAGGGCCCAGGCTCGAGCCTGCAACTGAGGTACGTTCCCTTGACCAGAATCGAACCCAGGATCCTTCAGTCTATGGGCCAAAGCTCTATCCATTGAGCCAAACTGGCTAGGACTATAAATATAGAGATAGAGAGTTGTTGTTTTTTTCCCTAAGGAAAAGGGGAAAAAGAAACCTAAAGATTTTTAAAAGAAAAAAGTTCAGCCCTGACCGGTTTGGCTCAGTGGATAGAGCGTCAGCCTGTGGACTCAAGGGTTCGACTGGACCTTGGGTAACAGAGACTTGACCGACAGCAGCTGTCCTATATCTAAATCCAGCTTAGCATCGATTCTGGTCAAGAGCATGTACCTTGGTTGCGGGCACATCCCTAGTAGGAGGTGTGCAGGAGACAGCTGATTGATATTTCTCTCTCATCAGTGTTTCTAGCTCTCTATCCCTCTCCCTTCCTCTCTGTAGAAAAATCAATAAAAATATATTATTTTTAAAAAAAAAAAAGTTCAGCCCTAGCCAGTTTCTCAGTGGTTAGAGAGTCGGCCTGCGGACTGAAGGGTCCCAGGTTCAATTTCGGCCAAGGGCACAAGCCTGGGTTGCAGGCTCTGTCCCCAGTAGGGAGCGTGCAGGAGGCAGCCAATCAATGATTCTCATCCTTGATGTTTTTGTCTCTCTCTCCGTCTTCCTTCCTCTCTGAAATCAATAAAGAAATATGTAAAAAAAAAGAAAAAGAAAAAAGTTCATGAAGGGTGCTGCTTGGAAGCGACTCCCAGGTGCCTTTGGAGAGAACTATGCCGTCAATCTGGGAGCCAGTGTCTGCCTATGGGAGGGGGAGCGATTAAGGCTGCGCCCGACCATGTGAGGTGGGAGAAGCTTGGCCTGGCCAGCACCTCAAGAAGATGTGAGAGGGCCTAGCCGGTTTGGCTCAGTGGATAGAGCACAGGCCTGCAGACCGAAGGGTCCCAGGCCCTGACTCTGGTCAGGGCACATGCCTGGGTTGCCCGCTTGAGCTTGATCCGCAGTG
Organism: Murina feae; assembly: GCA_004026665.1. Classification (NCBI taxonomy): domain Eukaryota; kingdom Metazoa; phylum Chordata; class Mammalia; order Chiroptera; family Vespertilionidae; genus Murina; species Murina feae. The sequence continues at coordinate 3,746 of PVJC01010895.1, read as the reverse complement.
GGCGGGGGGAGGTGGGGGGCATGCAGGAGGCAGCCAATCAATGATTCTCTTTCATCATTGATGTTTTCTGTCTCCTTTCCTTTTTGAAATCAATAGAAGCATGCTTTTGTTTTGTTTTTTGTTTTTAAAGAAGATGTGAGAGGGAGCAAACATGTGGATGAAAGAGATCAGGATCTGCCTGGTAGGGAGGAAGGGCTGATTCAAATCTCTCGCTCTCCCCCCCCAGGACACCTGCACCCCTGACCTCAGGGGCGTTCAAGCCTGGACTTCGCTCCTGTTGCCTAATCTTCACTTTTATTTTTCTGATGAGATCCAGGGCACAGAGCGATTTCTTCTGTCCCGAGCAGTTTTTCTTCAAATCATTAGTGTTTCTAATTCTATCCAAGGGGCCTGTAGATGTTGCTTCCCAGCCAGGAATCTAAAGCTTTTGGTTTGGGGGTCAGGGCGGTACGGCAGGGGTTGGAGGCACTCGGGCTGCGGTGGCAGCGTGCTCGGCACAAAACCTTTTCTATCTGATGTGCAGCTCTATGTGCACGTGCGGCGAACAGCGGGGGGGTGATTTACAGGAGAATTTTAGGACCCCCGGGGTAGCCACTGGGTACTTTTTGTTTTTTAAGGCCCAAACCCTCCTTTTTGGAACCACATCAAAGCCCTAATGCTGCCGCCATTATCCCTGAGAGCTGGCACAGAAGCTCCGGGAGTCCAGGTCCTGTATTCCGGCTCTTTGTAAACCACAGCGCTTCCCTCTAGCTTCTCCCACTCCTCTCTGCTTTGGTTGGGTCAAGGAGCGACCCTGTTCTCTAGGCGAGTTCTCGGTACCTGTGCAATACGGCCTCCTGGGTGTGTGTGTGTGTGAACTGGCCTTCAGTACCTCCGGAGCTCTGATGGGCTGAGGGAGCCGTCTCTGTCCACGGGCCTGCGGCTGGCTGCTCGGCCTTGCAGGTATCCCTTGGCTGAGCGGGAAGAAGCCCCAAGTTATGCAGGATTAACTGGTATTCCTGCAGGGCTGACACTACAAACCAAACCCTACTTTTCCCCCTGGTGCTCAGAGCTCCCCTGTCTCTCTCAGTGCAATCCCGATTTGTCTGTAGACTTGTGCAATATTTACTGTTCTGAGCTGAGAAAAATGGGAAGCGACCTTTGGTTTCTCAGTGACATTAGGGGGGTCCTCAGAAGGCCTTAAGTTTCTTGAACCTAAATCCTTTAAAAGGACATAGTTAAGCATCTGGCCAGTCCGGCTGCCCTCCTGCTCCTGCCCGTGGATGGTGGCCTTATCCCTGTGTCTAACCTCGAAGGCAGCAGCTGTCAACCTTGTCCACCTCATGGCACAGAAACTAAGGACTACCATTCTAAGCACACCAAGTGACATATTTTTGGTCAATCTGGCAAAAAAAATAGGCATAATTTTGATTCATTCAGACTGGCCAGCTATTGTGCTGGCTGTTGTAATTTTTTATTTGACAATCTAAGGGAAAAGAGGTCAGTGCTCCTAACTAAATAGTCAGGTATTGCAAGTTTTTAAAAAATAGATATGTATATTTTTTGTTGATTTCAGAGAGGAAGGAAGAGAGAAAGAAACATCAATGATGAGAGAATCATTGATTGGCTGCCTCCTGCACGCCCCCTCCTGGGGATCAAGCTGGCAACCTGGGCATATGCCCCGACCTACTGGAATGGAACCCGGGACCCTTCAGTCCGCAGGCCAAGGCAGGTGCTGCAGGTTTTAAGAATTCTTGGGGCATATGGGCATTGGACATGTTGCCTCTCTTGGATGAGCCAGATAAGTGAAGGCATCCTGTTCTGAGAGCATAACAGGAGTTTGGGGGCTGTCTCCTCTCCTCCCCTCCCCTCCCCTCCCCCCTCCCCTCCCCTCTCAGGCTGGGCTGTGGGAGGTGGTGAGGAGACAGAGGCCAGTGCACGGCTCAGGCTGCCAGGGCTTATTATGCTTGAAAAACTGGTCCGCAGATGCAGCATAAGATAGGGAGCTTTATGGAGAACCACCCAGCCCACTGCTGATTACCCTGGCAGCCTCACCCAGATAGCATCTTTAATATCCAGAGGGAAATGAATTCCCCCGCTTGCTCTGCCCATCTGGCCTTGCCTCTTGCCATAGTCAGTTTATCTGGCAGATCTCCCTCCCCTGTAAATAGAGGAGAAATTGTTCTTTCACAACACAGCCTTTCATTAAAGTGGCAGGGCCTGGGCACTGTCATTCCTCCTTTCCTTCCTTCCTTCCTCTCTTCAGCTTGTACGGATGCTTTCTGCATTAGAGCTGTGCTAGGCACGGCGACATGGAGATGGATCAGGCATGCAGCCCGTCCAGTGAGCTCGTCAGCGTAAGAAACATTCAAACCCACAGAGAATTTCTGTGAGTGTATTTGAGCCAAACTGTTGACAATTGCCAGGAAGCAAAATCTCAATGGATTGAGGCAGTGCTCCGAAGAATGGCGGTTCTGCGCCTTATTTTATACATTACAATCTAAAGAGGAGACATACGTGGCTACATGAAATCCATGGGTGATAGATTAGCGAGGTGGGAGAAGGCAAAGTGAGGACACCTCTGGGGTTGGATAGAAAGCAGAATGATGGACACATGCTTCTTTCACTGACGTGGTACAGGAACAGTCGGCAATTAGCTCAGGAACAGTGAGGGGATTGGTGGTCTCTGTAGAACAGTGTCTGTGCTTTGAGAGGTTCCAGAAAAGGAAAGTTACTTTGACATCCCAACGGTATGTTATCGGAGATGCACAAAGACAACAGGCAGGCTCAGTTAGGGTGAAAATTGGCTCTTGTCAGGAAAGGTGCCGGCTTAGGACATGACTAGCCACCATAAACTGCTTTTAGGTAACTGGTTTTCATTTCAGACCATCCTTTGTAATTATTTTAGGTCTCTGACTTGGTAAGGCCACCATGCAGGCTTCCCCTGAGCTTGCCAGGTTAGTAAGTGACCCCTTTTCGCCCACAAGATAGAGTAGAAAGCAAATAATCATGGAAGCAAGTGCAATGGAGGTCACTGAGCCTCAGGAGCAAAGGAAGGTACAAAGATTAATTCCAGCAGAGGAAATGAATTTTTATTCCCTCCAAAATTAAGTTAATTTTTTTTCTTATTACAAAAGAAACACAAGCTCAGTTCAGGAAAAAAAAGTGAGAAAAAACAGGGGACAGGATATTAAAAACACACTTTCAATAAGAAAACACAGCCTAAAAGTACAAGGCCAAAGGGAAAAGGCAACAAGCCTTTACTGAGATAACAAAGAATACCTCTTGGGGAGGCATTGATTCAGGCAGACCAGATAATCTTCTTCTTTTGTTTTGTTTTGTTAATCCTCACCCAATGATATTTTTCCACTGATTTCTTTTCTTTTCTTTTTTTTATTGCATAAAGTATTATAAAGGTTAGTACATCTCTCTCTTTTTTTTTTCTCCCTTGCCTTTCCCCCAGCCCCCCTACCCTTTTCCCATTGATTTTTAAAGAGAGTGGAAGGAAGGAGGAGAGACGAAGGGAGAGAAACATCAATGTGAGAGAGACACATCCAGTGGGTGCCGCCCACATGCTCCCTGATCAGAGTTGGGATGGAGCCTGCAATCTAAGTACATGCCTTGACCAGAATCAAACCTGGGACCCTTCAGTCCAAGGGCTGACATTCAATCCACTGAACCAAACCAGCTAGGGCTCCTCCTCCTCTCCTCTTCTTTCTTTTCCTCCCCCTTCTCCCCCTACTCCCCCTCCTCCCCCTCCTCCCCCT
>PVJC01010894.1:0-42722 GCA_004026665.1 Murina feae | reverse complement strand
AAAGAAAGAAAGAAAGAAAGAAGAAAGAAAGAAAGAAAGAAAGAAAGAAAGAAAGAAAGAAAGAAAGAAAGATCATATCCTATGAAAGACACATCTTGAAAATGCCTAAAGAAAGTTGTCATTTCTTCATGGTGAAGGGACTGGAGTCCGTGTTGATGAAAACACCTTGGTGGCTGCAGTGACTGGCAGTGGCTGCAGCAGTGGGGTGATGGGGCTGGTGGCTTCCCCTGATTAGCCTGGTTGCCTCCCACAAAGGGAGGCCAGACTGTGGCTTAGGCCCGCTTCCCAAGGGGAGCAGAGAGTGGGCCTAAGCCATTAGTAGGACACCCCCTGAGGGCTCCCAATATGTGAGAGGGGGCAGACTGGGCTGAGGAACCCCCACCACCAGTGCATGAATTTCGTGCACTGGGCCCCTAGTCATATAAAATGAGGCCTTTGTTTTCAACTTCTTTCACTTAGTATAATGTTCGCAAGGTTCATCAATGTTGTAGAATGTATCACTACTGTGTTTCTTTTTTTATTGTACTATTCCACTGTATGGTTTTACCTAATGTTGTTTATTCACCCATTGTTGGCTATTTTGGGTTATTTCTATTTTTTTTAGTGATAATGAATAATGCTCATGTACAAGTTTTTGTGTGACTATATGTTTTCAATTCTCTTAGGTATATATACTTAGGAATGAAATTTCTGGGTCATATGTTAACTCTCCATTTAACTTTTTGAGGAAGTACAAAATTGTTTTCACAATAGCTATAACATTTTACATGTGAGAGCATTTACAAAATCATAAGCAATTCAGCAAAGTATGAGTATTCCTATTTCTCCACACCATCTCCAACACCTACTACTGTTTGTCTTTACCATAGAGCCACCTCGTTTGTATAAATTGGTGTCTCGTTTTGGTTTTGATTTGTATTTCTCTAATAATGAATAATACTGAGCATCTTTTCATGTGTTTCATAATTATTAGTATATCACCATTTGAGAAATGTCAACTCATGTCCTTTGCCCATTTTTTAGTTGAGTTGTTTGTCTTTTGCTATTCAGTTGTAAATGTTCTTTATATACTCTGGATATAAGTCCTTTATCACATATATGATTTGGAAATATTTTCTAACATTCTGTGGGTTGTCTTTTCACTTACTTGATACTGTCCTTTGAATCACAAAAACATTTTTTAAAATTTTGATGAAGTCCAATTTATCATTTTTTGTTGTTGTTGCTTATGTTTTTGATGTCATATCTGAGAATCCATTGCCATATCTAAGGTCATGAAGTTTTATGTCTAAGGTTTCTTCTAACAGTTTTATAGCTTCAGTCTTTACATATAAGTGTTTGATCTATTTTGAGTTAACTTTATTTTTTTTAATCCTCAGCTGAGGATATTTTTTCCATTGATGTTTTAGAGAGAGTGGAAGGAAGGGGGAGATACAGAGAGAGGGAAACATTGATGTGAGAGAGACACATCAATTGATTGCCTCCCCTTCAGGCCCTGACTGGGGCTGGGGATCAAGCTTGCAACTGAGTTACATGTCCTTGACTGGAATCAAACCTCGGACTCTTCAGTTCGTGGGTCCATGCTCTATCCACTGACTCAAACCAGCTAGGGCTATTTTGAGTTAACTTTATTATAAGTGTAAGGTAGGGGTCCAATTTCATTATTTTGCATGTGGATCCATTGTTCTATATGTCTATTCTTACATTAGCACTACAGTGTATTGATTGTGATAGCTGTGTATTAAATTTCAAAAGGCAACTGTGAATCCTCCCACTTTGTAATTCTTTTCAATGATATTTAGGCTATTCTGAGTCCCTAGCATTTCCTTGTGAATTTTAGGATCAGTTTATCAATTTCTGGTAAAACTGTAGGTGTGATTTTGAAAAGGTTGTATTGAATCATTAAATCAGTTTGAAGAGTGTTGCCATTTTAACAATATTAAATCTTGACTACAAGATTGTGGGATACTTTTCCATTTATTTAGGCCTTTTTTAATTTTCAGCCATGATGCTTTGTATTTGTCAATGTACAGGTCTTGCACTTCCTTGGTTAATTCATTCTTAAGTATTTTAGTCTTTTTGTGCTATTGTAAATGGAAATTTCTTACTTTCATTTTCCTACTGCTAATTGCTATCATAAATAAATACAATTGATTTTTGAGTATTGATCTTGGGTCCTGCAACCTTGCTAAAGTTTTTGATTGTTTGTTATTAGGGACTTAGTGTGTTCTTCAAGATTTTATAAAATCATATTCTCTGTAGGTGCAGATAGTTTTACTCTTTTCTTTGTAATCTGGATGACTTTTCTTTCCTTTTCTTGCCCAATTTTCCTTTACTGGTGATTCTAGCCACCAGTAAAATACAGCATTGAGAGTGGACATCCTTGTCTTATTCTTGATATTAGGGAGAATGCTCTCAGTCAACATTAAGTATGATGTTAGCTGTGGGAATATTGTAGGTGCCCTTTATAGGGTTCAGAGAATTATCTTATATTTCTTGTTTTTATTATGAAAGGATATAAGATTTTACCAATGTTTTTTCTATATCTATTGGTATGCTTGTGAGATTTTTATCTTTCATTCTATTGATGTTGTATATTCCATTGATTTGGGATACTAAACCAAATATTCAACCAACCAACCATGAATTAGATAAACCCATGTTGGTTATGGTATATAAGCCTCATATAATGTAATACATATACAACTGCATAATATATACCTCTATGTTATATATAATTATATAGCATATATAATATGTATAATATGCATATATAAAATGTAATCCTTATATGTTTCTGGATTCAGTTTGCTAGTACTATATATTGTTGAGGACATTTGTGTCTATATTCATAAGGAATATTGGCCTTTAGATTACTTTACATGTGATTTTGTGATCTGGGTAAAACTGGACTTACAGAGAAACAAGATGGCAGCATGAGGTATGTACCTAGATGTGCAGCCTCCACAACTAAATTATAGAAATACAATTATACAGTGAAAGACCATCCTCTGGAACCAAGGGAGGGGAAGCTTTGCAACTAGAAGTCAGGAGATGGAGTGCATTGAGACTGGGTAGAGGCTCCCAGTGCCAAAACTGAGAAGTACAGATGTGCACGCAGAACGGAAGTGGTGGCATGGGTGAAAGGGTGGCAGCTGTGCCTGGATCCGTGGCTTGGAAGGAGATTATAAACTCTGGGGTTGCACTGAACATGGTGCAGGCTGTCTGGCAATGGGGCGGAAGATCAGTGGCGTTCTAGCAGAGCTGTTCACAGCGATCACTGACATGGAGATTCGGGGACTCAGAGGTGCGCAGACCCCAGGGCTTGGAGGCTCCAGGTCTGGGAGAGGCTGCGAGTCAGCAGAGAGGCAGCCATTGCAGATTGCTCTGCCCCAGCGATTCTGAGTCCACACCCCACCCCACCTACAACCCCGCCCAAGCTGTGCGCCTGCCTGACTGCAGCATAGCCTGAGGGACTACAGCTGGGACAGAACTCCAAGAGTTCCAAACCCCAAACAACAAGGAGATAGGCTTTGCAGGTCATTTCCTCCCAGTGATACCTCCCAGTGATAACTGCAACAAGACTGTGCACCCAGTCTTCAAAGACGTACAACAAGAGTGTCCACCCCAGGTGATTGGGGAGGCTGAATCACTGGGCCCTATAGGACACCTAGTGCAGAAACCACTCCATCAACGCAGCCAAAATGCAGAGACAAAGAAACAGATCACAAATGACAGAAATGGAGGAAAGCAAACTACTGGATATAGAGTTCAGAACTACACTTTTAAGGTTTTTCAAGAATTTTCTAGAATCCGCCCATAAACTGAGTAATATTATACAGAGATCCATCACCAGACTAGAGGATTGCAATAATCAAGTCAAAGTTTTGAAACATGAAAAAGCAAAAAGCACCCAACTGGAAGAGAAAAAAGAAAAAAGAATCCAGAAGTGTGAAGATAGTGTAAGGAGCATCTGGGACAACTCTAAGCGTACCAACATCAGAATTGTAAGGGTGCCAGAAGAAGAGAGAGAGCAAAATATTGAAAACATATTTGAAGAAATAATGACAGAAAACTTCCCCTACCTGGTGAAAGAAATAGATTTACAAGTCCAGGAAGCGTAGAGGACCCCAATCAAAAGGAACCCAAGGTGGACCACACCAAGACACATCATAATTAAAATGCCAAGGTCAAAAGACAAAGAGAGAATATTAAAAGCAGCAAGAGAAAAGCAGTCAGCAGAGAGGCAGCCATTACTTACCTACAAGGGAGTACCCATAGGACTGTCAGCTGATTTCTCAACAGAAACCATGCAGGCCAGAAGGGACTGGCAAGAAATATTCAAAGTGATGAATAGCAGGAACCTACAACCAAGATTACTCTACCCAGCAAGGCTATCATGTAAAATTGATGGTCAGATAAAGAGCTTCACAGACAAGAAAAAGCTAAAGGAGTACATCACTATCAAACCAGGATTATTTGAAATGCTGAAGGGCATTCTTTAAGAAGATGAAGAAGAAAAAGGTAAATATAAAAAGTATGAACAACAAAGTGACAACAAATACATATCTACCAACAAGTGAATATAACTATAACAAGTCAATAGAAATATCTGATGAACAGAATAAACTGGTGAATAGAATATAAGGGCATAGAAAGGGAATAGACTGATATTTCTCAGGGAGAAGGGGACATGAGGGGTATGGGAAGAGAATGGACAAAAATCTTACATCTATGGATGAAGACAGTAAAGAATATTTTTTTAAAAAACTGGACTTACAGAATGAGTTGGCACATATTCTATATTATTCTAATTTTAGAAAAGTTTGTGAAGGATTGGTTTTAATTCTTCCTTAAACATTTGGTAGGAATCACCAGCAAAGCCATCTGTTCCTGGACTTTTCTTACTAATAAATTTTTGATTGCTGATTCAATTATTTTATTTGCTAAAAGTTTATATACATTTTCTCTTTCTTCTTGATATAATTTCAATAGCTATGTCTAAGAAAATGTCCATTTCATCAAAGTTATCTAATTTGTTGACATACAATTGTTTAGTGCTCCCTTGTTATCTTTTTTATTTCTGAATGGTCAATAGGAATATTCCCTTTTTCATTCCTGATTTTAGTAATTGGAGTACTTCTATTTTTTGTTGTTGTTGTTCATTCTAGCTAAAGTTCTGTTAATTTTGTTGATTTTTCAATCAAGTTTTAGTTTCTTTTATTTTGTCTCTTTTATTTATTTTATTTTATTTTATTTTCATTCATATGTTTTCTTCTACTTATTTTAAATTTAGTTTGTTTTTCTTTCTTTAGTTTCTAAAGGTGAAGGTTAGGTTATTGATGTGAGATCAATTTTCCTGCATGCACTGTTTTAGCTAAATCTCATAGGTTGGAGTATAGTGTGTTTAATTTTTCATTCACCACAAGGAAATTTCGAATTTCCCTTGTGATTTCTACTATGACCCACTGGTTACTTATAAATGTGGTATTTAATTTCCACATATTTGTGAACTTCCCAAATGTCCTTCTATCATTAAGTTCTAATTTCATTCCATTGTGATTGGAGAACATTTTATCATATCAATAATTGAAATTTGTTGTGGTTTCTTATATAGATCCCTCTACAGGGTTTGTTGCTATTTGGTGGTGGTGTTGTGTTACTTATTCATGGACATTCTGAACTAATTTTGTAAAGTCTGTATTCTGTGTCTCTGCTTGGTTAGCTTAGTGGTCAGCTAACAATTGGACCAAGATTTCATTAAGCACTTGGACCTATAAGTCTTCCGATCTTTGCCAGGAACTCTGTGTGCATCTTGTGGAATAACATCAACACTCAGGCAATTTCCAGTTATGCTTTAGCTTTCATTTCCTGAGTGTGCAGAACCTCAAGATCAGCCAGAGTTGAAAGCTTAGTGCCTTCTCAAATCTTTCCGGAGCATGTGCACAGCTGTGCGCAGCCTTGGGCATGCACATAGCATTCTAAATTTCCAGGATGTGTCAGAGCTTTTCAAAGCCCCTATGGACCTCATTCCCCAGCTTTTCTTTCTAAACTTTATGGTTTGTCTATTGTTTGCTTCAACTGTTATCCACGACCTCAGGCAGCTGCAAAGTTAATTACTTCCCTATAATTGGTTTCAGCATCACCCTTGAGGAAAAGGCTTTCCACATTGGGTTAGCTCTCAGTCGGGTCAAGTAAAGATAAGCCTTTGAACTGGGGTTATCCAGGGAACTGCCAGACAAGTCAAATAATAGCCATTTGCTGAAAGGGGGGGGGGGGGGTTGAAAGAGCTCCAACCTCATTCTGATTCTTCCAATGGATGTTATTAGGCTCTTAGTTTTCACCAGGATTGTGGGCTTTTGAATTTCAAGGCTAACATTCAGATTAGGAGAGGGGCATAAGTATAGGGCAGGTTATTATGCCATAAGGCTCACTGTTCAACCATTAAAAAAATAAACACACTACAGAATGGTCCAAACATTTGGTAAATTTCCAGCGGCCTGAAAAAGTTGATTCTGAGAATTTTTGTCAGTGTTCTTATTTTGTCATGGAGGAGAGAATTTTCAGAGGTCCTTTATCTGACATTCTCTTCAATATCACTCTATTTGGTTACTTTTCAAGAGAACAAACTTTAAATTTTATTTTTAAAATACATCAGTCATACAAATTCATTAAATAGCATTAGAAAATAAAATGGTAAAAGTTTAAATCCCAAAATATTACCCTTCATTATTAATATTTTGATGTATGTAAAGGATGTCAGAATATTTCAAGTGCCAATTTTGTTTGCTTTATAATAACTACACTGAAGATGGCATTGAAAAGGTTTCTGATACCATATCTAGGCTTGTATAGACAGTTTCACTACTTATGTCTGCCATGAATGTACAAAGGGAAGTAGCAGGGAGCATGCTACATATTTTTTAATTTTGGTAAATATTTTTAAATTATTTGTCCTATGTGAACACAAAATAATTTTCTCTGCAATAATGGAACAGTATGATATTTTATTTTGTAACTTTTTCTCACATACCTTCCTTTGTGAATATTTGTGTCAATAAATATCTATATTTGCAATTTTAAACCTTATATTTATAATATCATATCGATAGATAATGATTCATTTTGCTTATTTTTGTTATTTTATTCAAGTTATTTTTAGTTTTTTACCTTCAAAAATAGCATTGTGATGAACAAAGTGTATGCAACCTTCAGAAATTAAACAAATTACATTGTTCGGATAAATTTGTAAGATTGAAATTTTTATTAAAAAGTATTGTAATTCTAACATTTTTGTTTATATTGCTCAGTATTATTCATAAAATGTGTTGCAATTTATAATCCTACCGGGAGCATAGTAAAGTACCTGGTTCCCCAAAACTCTATCAGTATTATATGGTATTGCTATAATCTTTGCAATCGGACAGTAAAAATAATTATTTTATTATTTGTTTTCTATTTTATTTATTTATTTTTGGTTAATCTTCACCAAAATATTTTTTTTCCCATTGCTTTTTCAAAAAACATGGAAGGGAGGGAGGGGAAGAGAGAGCGAGAGAGAAACATTGATGTGAGAGAGATATGGACTGGTTGCTGCATGTGCCCCAGCCGGAGCTAGAGATCAATCCTGCAACTTAAGTACTTGCCCTTGATTGGAAATCAAACCCATCACCCTTCAGTCCATGAGCAAACGCTCTAACTACTAAATAAACTGGCCAGGACGATGTTCATCCTTCTTAAAACTATTTTTTGCCATATTCATTTTCCCCTTTGGAATGGCCTATTTTAAAGTATTGGGAGATTAATCTTTTTCAGTGGTCTTGGAACTAGTACTAACATATGTTTTAAAAAATTATCTTATGCATGTAAAAATACTTTTCAGTTTTAAATATTTTGCCTGTGGAATTTATCAATAAATTAAAATTGCTCTGGAGAGCCAAGTAATTTCTTATAAAGTCTCCAGGTACAAATAGATTTCTGTAATCCTGGGACACTTAACAAGAATTTATTATTATTAAAAATATTTTTTATTTCTGGTAAAAATATAAAAACCCTCACAGAGACTTAGAAGTTATTACTACGACACTCTTGGACCATTGATCATCACTCGTCTTTTTCTTCTCCCCAAAGATATAGGTAGTGCTCTGATTTTTTTGAAAGTTTTTAACCCATTAAGCATATTTGTCTGTTCTCTTCTCACCTCAAAAGATTAATTTGATACTTATCTCCATCTGTATAAATGTTTACATATTTAATTCAATAGCAATACATAATTGTGAGTGTACTTAAATGTAAATATCCAACGTGAAGAGAGGGATAGAGGGAAAACATACACATGAATCTCCAACTTTCAAAATTCACTTTTTCCCCACTAGAAAATAAGCTCTACAGACAGGATTTTTTTTTCTATTTTGTTTTGTTAATGTGTCCCAAGTACCTAAAACAGTACCTGGCACTTAAACATTTGCTCCATCAACATCTTTTGAATACATTAACAAATGAATGAAATAATATTTAAGCATAGATACAGCTAGATTTTTTCCTTACTTTACATAGGCATACAGTAAATACAGTGTCCCTCTTATTTTTAAGTCATTGTACTAAAATTGTTTTATAGTTCAATATTTTTTTCATAATAGTATAATTTGAACAGCTTTCCACTAAATTTAAAAAAAAATATGTTCATTGATTTCAGAGAGAAAAAGAGAGGGAGAGAGAAACATCAATGATGAGAGAGAATTATTGATTGACTGTCTCCTGCATGCCCGACACTGTGGACTGAGCCTGCAACCCAGGCATGTGCCCTGACCAGAAATTGAACCATGATTTTGTGGTTTATAGGTTGACGCTCATCCACTGAGCTATGCCAGTTGGTCTCCCTTTCATTTTTAACAGGATATTAAAGTGTAATACATTTCCAGAAAGTGCACATATAAGTATACACCCCAATAATTTTTAACAAACCAAACACACCCATGTAACTAGCTCCCAGATCAAGAATTATAGCATTACCTATAACCCAGAAGCACCATTCACACTCTCTCTGAGTCACTACGCCTCTACCAATGGTAGCTAGCATTCTACCTGCCTATGGTGCCCTGAAAGTCCCTTGGACTTTCTTAAATTTCATTCATTCTTTTTCTTTTTACTCTTCTAACTTGATAATTTTAAGTGACTTCTCTTCAAAGTCACTGGTTCTTCTCCATGATCAAGTCTGCTGTTGAACTCCAATAGTGGATTTTTCAGTTCCTTTTTTAAAAAAATATATTTTATTGATTTCAGAGAGGAGAGATAGAAACATCAATGTTGAGAGAGACTCATGGGTCAGCTGCCTCCTTCACGCCACACACTGGGGATCCAGCCTGCAACCTGACCTGGAATCAAACTGTGACCTGATTCATATGCAGACACTCAACCACTGAGCCATGCTGGCTGGGCTTCAGTTCTTTTTTATATTACTCTGCTGCAAACTTTCTATTTGGTTCTTTTTAATACTTTTTATCTCTCTCTTCACATTCTCAATTTGATCAGGCATTGTTTACTGATTTTTTAGTTGCTTATCTGTGTTCTCTTGTAAATCATTCAGCTTAAGACAATTATTTTAAATTCTTTGTCAGGTAATTCATAGGTCTCCATTTCTTTGTGGTTGGTTTCTAGAGATTTATTTTATGCAATTTATTGGACTTTGTTTCCTGGTTTATTCATATGCCTTATAATTTTTTTTTACTGAGTTTTACGCATTTGAAGAAATAGCCACCTCTACCGTTTTTATGTACTGGCCTCATAATGGGGAAAACTTTCACCATTTCACCTGGCTAGAAATGCAGTGGCCTCTGGAATCTTTTTTGGAGGGAATTATATTATCTAGGATTGTGTATGGAATTTTCTAATTAGAGAATTTTGCTGTGTTTTTTTGTTTTTTGGTTTGTTTTTGTTTTTGTTGTTAGGAGCTCATGCTCTCTCTAGTGTCTGTCTTTGATTCTGCTGCTACAGAAGCAAGTAAGTAACACCACTCTTCTTGGTTACTGGTGGCCCCCAGGGATAGGATTTATTCCAGCTTTCCATCAGTGCTCCAAAAGAGCTACCAGTCTCCCTGGTACTCTCCAAAATGCTAGAACATCAGATGCACAGTTGATTATCACGGAAGAAGCCACAGTTGGGTACCTGCTCCTGATGGCACCAAGCCAAACCCAGTCTTAGTCTGCGTCTCTACAGTCCCTCTGGTACTACAATAAGTTGCTTCCACTCTCGCTTGCTTTTAGCAGGCCCTGGCATCCAAACTATGCCTGTCCTGTTAGAGCTCCAAGTCACATGAGAAAGAAACCAGTCCCTCAGGTATTTCTCCAAAAAAGTCAGAATGTTGGACAAACATTCCAAGTCTTCTCTTCCTCTGCTCCCTCCTCTGAGAGAGGAACCAGAAACCCAGCTGAACTATGCCAGCTAAGAGGAGTGTCAATTATGGTAACATGAAGTGACTCTTCTTGACTATTTCAATCTGACTGTTTTAACTTTGCACTGGCCTGTGGTACTACAATTTCTTAATTGCTTCTGCAGTTCTCATAAAGGTATTTTGGTTCATACATTGTTGCTAACTTGGTGTCTCTGTGATGCATCAAGTGCAAGGATTCTTATTCTCCTGTCTTGCTTATGTCACCATGATGTTAATGTTTTCATTAGAACATATTAAGGGTATAATTAAATTATGGAGGAATTACATGAATAACATGGTGTCTTTTATCCAAACACAGGGGATGCCTTTCCATTTATTCAATGTTGCCTTATAAAGTTCAAGCAATAATCTTGTTAAATTTATGCTTAGGCATTTCATTTTTTATCATTTTTTATATTATATATGCAAATTAAAACCACAATGAGATATCACCTCACATCTGTAAGAATAGCTATCATCAATAAATCAACAAAAAAATAAGTGCTGCTGAGGAGAACAAGGAATCCTCGTGCACTGTTGGAGAGAATGCAGACTGATACCACTACTGTGGAAAATAGTATGGAGGGTCCTCAAAAAATTAAAAATAGATCTGCATTATGACCCAGTGATTCCACTTTTGGAGATTTCTCCAAAGAAATGTAAAACACTCATTTGAAAGAATATATGCAACCTTATATTCACTGCAGTATTATTTATAACTAGAGGCTCAGTGCACAAAATTCATGCACTGGGTGGAGGTCCCTCAGCTTTGCCTGTGTCCTCTTGTAGTCTGGAACCCCTCAAGGGATGTCCACTTGCCAGCAGTCAGACATTTCTCTCACAGCCTGGGGTTCTTGCAGTCTGGGACTGCTCGCTCCTTACCATCCAACTGCAGTGGAGGCGGGAGAGGATCCCACCAACACCGCTGCACTTGCCAGCCATGAACCCAGCTCCTGTGCTGCCTGTGGGAGCACACTGACCACCAGCGGGCATCTCCTGCATTGATTGTCTGCCTGCTAGTGGTAGTAGATTTTTCCTCAAAAAAGATGGTGGCTACCAGGACAGAGGAGGGATAAGAAGTGAGTGAGTGAGGGAATGAAAGGAGAATGTGTGGATGTGTGTGTTGTGTGTGAGTGACAGTTAAATCTGACAGGAGCAGCAGAGGCTGGCAGACCAGGCTCTCTGGGATAGGGAGAGACTACCACCGCTGCGAGCACTCCCGGAACTGCAGGACTCAGGCACAGAGCCCATGCCATCTTAAAGGGGAAAGCAGCCTCTTCTAGGAATTCATCAGCACCATCACCCAGACAGGCCTTGGACACTGCCTGAAGACCCAGCAGCCACTCCAGCCAAAATTCTGCAGATTCACAGACCCTTGGATCTCTATCTCTAAAAGAGCTCTGCACCCACAGCAGTAAGTGCAGTCTCCCCTTCCTAGCGGCAGACCTCTGATATTGCATTCACACATCTCCAGCACAAAGGTCTCCAAGGCACACCACTACATAGACTTCTCTTGGGAGTCACTGTGAGGCCCAGCTGGGTGTGATTTTGTACAGACAAGGTGCACTATACCCCAGTAGAAATCCTGAATTCTCGCTGCCTGAATAACTGCCCCCACACACCCAGCTGTTCAACTTCAGCGCCAGGGCCCTTCAGCACCAGGGCCCCTCAGAGTGCATCAGAGCTCACTGGCAAACACACTGCCACGGCTGCTCATTTCCCCCTGAGCTCATCTATCCACAGGGAACATTGGGAAGCCGTAGTGAGCCTCTCCTGGGTCCAAGGTTGGACAAATAGGGACGCACTCCAGTGGGCAGTAGAAATTCTGAATTCACCCATCCTCGATACCTGCCAAAAGACACCTCGATTAAGCATGCCAGGACCCCTCAGAGTGCCTCAGTGTGCCTGTGCTAGCAAACTCACTATAGGTGCTCCTGGGTGCCAACACTGGGAATACATGCCTATCCACCACAGGTGAATTAGCAAAAACTGAGTTTCCATACCCCACAGCTGCAGAACTCTGGACACTACAGTTGCATGCTTTTCCAGGGTGCAGGTCTCCCAAGACCACCACTCCATAGGCAGCCCTGGGGCCCTGCTGTTAGCCCTGCTGGACGCACACTAAACAAAGAAGGGTGCACTGCTGGGCTGTAGAAATGCTGAATTCCCTATTTTGGGATACCTGTCCACTGACACTGCAATCCAGTAGATTCAGTGCCAGGGCCCTTCAGAGTGTGTCAGTACCCCCTGCTAATAAAAACACCACAGGTGCCCCTGTGAACTGCTGCTGGGATCTCGAGTATCCAACCATGGAGGCAGCAGCAAAAGCTGAGTCTTCCCACCACACAACTACAGAACTCTATACACCACAGTCATGACTTTCCAGAATGCAGGCCTCCTGAGCCCCACCACCCCAACAGATGGTTCCTGGATGCCACTGTGAGTCCCTACTGGGCATGCACGAATTCAACCAAGGATGATAGACAGCAAAAATTGGGACAGCCCCTCCATGGCTGCTGACTTCTAGACAGCTCAGTTGCGCCTTTCCAGCTCGCAGGCCTACATCAAGAGAACCCAAATAGCTCAAGTAGGGAGTTACACTAGACTACAAAACCAGAAGACCTGAGAGGTCACAACAGTAGCACCATACCCAAAAGAAACTGGGTAGCAAAGCAATCAGAGCTACAATTAAAACATTACAGCAAAACATGAGAAGAGAAAAAAGCAATCCCAAGATGGTGGCATGAGGTACATACCTAAATGCACAGCCTCCACAACTACGTTATAAGAATACAACTATACAGATAAACGGCCATCCTCCAGAACCAAGGGAGGGGAAGCTTTACAACTAGAAGGCAAGAGAAGGAGTGCTTTGAGACTAAGAAGCTCCCGGCAGCAAAACTGACAGGTACAAACGCGGTGAATGGTGGCGCGGGTGAAAGGGTGGCTGTGGCTGCGCTCAGGCTTGGAAGGAGATTATAAACTCCGGGGCCACACTGAATGCGACGCGAGCTGTAGGGCAACGAGGTGGAAGACCAGTGGCATTCTAGCAGTGCTGTTCACAGCGACACTGACACAGAGATTCCGGGTCTCAGAGGCACCCAGACCCCAGGGCTTGGAAACCCCAAACCTGGGAGAAACTGCAGCGTCAGTGGAGCGGCAGCCATTATGGGTTGCTCCACCCCACCTACAACCCCACCCAATCTGTGTGCCTGCCTGTCTTCAGCATAGCCTAAGGGTCTGCAGCTGGCACAGAACTCCAAAAGATCCAAACCCTAAACAATGAGGAAAAAGGCCTACAGGTCATTTCCTCCCAGTGATACCTCCCAGTGATAACTACACCAAGACTGTGCACCCAGCCTTCAAAGGCATACAACAACAGTGTCCACCTCAGGTGATTGGGGAAGCTGAATCAGTGGGCCCTATACACAGAAAGCCAAAATGTGGAGACTAAGAAGCAGGTCACAAATGACAGAAATGGAGGAACACAAACAACTGGATATAGAGTTCAAAACCACAGTTATAAGACTTTTCAAGAATATTCTAGAGACTGCTGATAAATTTAGTGAGACCCTCGAGGATATGAAAAAGGACCAGCTAGAAATTAAGCATAAACTGACTGAAATAAAGAATAATATACAGAGATCCAACAGCAGATGAGAGGATCTCAAGAATCAAGTCAAAGATATGAAATATGAAGAAGCAAAATCCACAAAGCCAAAAAAGATGAAAGAAAAAAAAATCAAAAAATATGAATATAGTGTAAGGAATCTCTGGGACAACTTCAAGTGTAGCAACATCAGAATTATATGGGTGCCAGAAGAAGAGAGAGAGAAAGATATTGAAAACCTATTTAAAGAAATAATGACAGAAAACTTCCCCCACCTGGTGAAAGAAATAGACTTCCAAGTTCAGGAAGTGCAGAGAACTCCATACAAAAGAAACCGAAGGAGGACCACACCAAGACACATAATTATTGAAATGCCGAGCAAAAGACAAGGAGAGAATCTTAAAAGCTGCAAGAGAAAAGCAGTCAGTTACCTACAAGGGGGAACCCATACAACTATCAGCTGATTTCTCAACAGAAACTTTGCAGGCCAGAAGGGAGTGGCAAGAAATATTCAAAGTGATGAACAGCAAGAACCTACAACCAAAATTACTTTACCCAGCAAAGCTATCATTCAGAATTGAAGGTCAGATAAAGAGTTTCACAGATAAGAAAAAGCTAAAAGAGTTCATCACCACCCAACCAGTATTATATGAAATGCTGAAATGTATCCTTTGAGAAGAGGATGAAGAAAAAGTAAAGATAAAAATTATGAACAACAAATACATATCTATTAACAAGTGAACCTAAAAATCAAGTGAATAAAAAATCTGATGAACAGAATAAACTGGTGAATAGAATAGAATCAGAGGCATAGAAAGGGAGTGGACTGACAATTTTCGGGGGTAAAGGGTGTTGGGGTGTGGGAAGAGAATAGACAATGATCATACACCTATGGATGAGGACAGTGGGGGGGGGGGGGGAGGACAGAGGGTGGCCTGGGAAATGGGAGGAGGGGAGCTATGGGGGAAAAAAAAGAAACAACTGTAATAATCTGAACAATAAAGATTAAAAAAGCAGTCCACAAAGAAAAGAAAAAGTGGATTCACGAGAAAGGAAGTTAAATGAAATTGAAGCTACTCACTTATCAGAGAAAGAATTAAAAGTAATGGTATATGGATGCTCAAAGCGCTGCATGACAAACACACACAACTCAATGAGAATTATAAGGAGCTGAATGAGAATGTCACCAACATGAAAAGGAACCAAGAGGAAATGAAGAACGACATAGCTGCAATAAAAAACACAATGGAAGGCTTAAACAGCAGACTAGAACAGGCTAAGGACTGCATCAGCGAATTAGAAGACAAGGTACAAAAAAACACACAAGAGCAACTGGAAAAAAAACTTAAAAAGCAAGAGGAGAGCCTAAGGGAGTTTTGGGACAATGCAAAACGAAACAACATTCGCTTAATAGGGGGACCAGAAGGAGAGGATGAGGAGCAAGGAATAGAAAATCTTTCGAAGAAATACGGACAGGAAACTTCCCTGATACTACCAAGAAATAAACTACACAAGTCCAAGAAGTGCATAGAGTGCCAAACAAGATGGACTCCAAAAGACCAACACTAAGACACATCATAATTAAATTGGAAAACACCAGAGACAAAGTAAGAATCTTAAAGGCTGCCAGAGAGAGACAGAAAGTTTCCTACAAGGGATCACCTATTAGAATATCAGCTGACTTCTCAACAGAAACACACCAGGCAGGAATGGAATAGAATGAAATACACAAAGTGATGCAAAGCAAGGGAATGAATCCAAGAACACTATACCCACCAAGGCTATCATTCAAAATTGAAGGTGGAATCAGAAGCTTCACAGACAAAAAAGGGCTAAGAGAGTTTATTACTACCAAGCCAGCAATGTAAGAAATGCTAAAGGGGCTGCTGTAAACAGAAGAAACAGAAAGACAAAAACAAACATTAAGATAAAAATGACCACAAACAAGTACTTTTCAATAATAACATTAAAAGTAAATGGATTAAATGCTCCAATCAAAACACACAGGGTAGATGAATGGATAAGAAAACAGTACCCATATATTTGCTGTCTGCAAGAGGCCCACCTCAGAACAAAAAACGCACACAGACTAAGAGTGAAGGGATGGAAAAAAATCATTCAGGCAAATAGAAATGAGAAAAAAGCTGGGGTTGCAATACTTATATCTGACAAAATAGACCTCAAAGTAAAGGCCACATCAAGAGACAAGCAAGGTCACTGCATAATACTAAAGGGAGCAATTCAACAAGAAGATATAACTCTGGTAAACATATATGCACCCAATACAGGAGCACCCAAATACATAAAACAATTTCTAGATGATGTCAAAGGAGAGACTGATAGCAATACAGTCGTAGGAGGGGACTTTAATACACTACTGACAACAATGGATAAATCCTCTAAACAAAATATCAGCAAAGAAACAGCAATTCTAAATGACTTACTAGATCAGATGGACTTAATTGACATCTTCAGAATATTTCACCCCAAAGCTACAGAATATACATTCTTGTCCAGTGTACATGTGACATTTTCAAAGATAGACCACATATTAGGACACAGGCAAAGCCTCTTCAAATTCAAGAGAATAGAAATCATAACAAGCATCTTCTCAGATCACAATGGCATAAAACTAGAAATCAACTACAATAAAAACATTGAAAAAAATCAAACACTTGGGGGCTAAATAGCTTGCTATTGAACAATGACTGGGTTACCAAAGAGATCAAAGAAGAAATAAAAAGCGTCCTGGAAACAAATGACAATGAAAACACAGCAATCCAAAATTTATGGGACACAATGAAAGCACTCCTGAGAAGGAAGTTCATAGCTCTACAAGCCTACCTCAAAAAAACAAGAACAACTGGTAATAAATTATCTTACCTTACAACTTAAAGAATTAGAAAGAGAGCAACAAGAAAAGTCCATAGTATCTGGAAGGAAGTAAATAATAAGGATCAGAGCAGAAATAAACAACATAAAGACCAAAAAAAAAAAAAACCACACACACAATGCAAAAGATCAACAAAACCAAGAGCTGGTTGTTTGAAAGGATTAGCAAGAGTGATGAACTCTCGCCAGGCTCACCAAGGAACAAAGAGAGAGGACTTAAATAAAATCAGAAATGAAAGAGGTGAAGTAACAATGGACTCTACTGATATACAAAGGATTGTCGAAAAATAGTAGGAGCAACTCTACTCCAACAAACTGGACAACCTCAATGAAATAAATACATTCCTAGAAAAATACAAGCTTCCAAAATTCAATCAGGAAGAATAAAAAAACTTGAATAGGCCAAAAACTACTGATGAAATTGAAACAGTCATAAAAAAAAATCTTCCAGCAAACAAAAGCCCTGGACCAGATGGCTTCACAGGGGAATTTTATTGAACATTCAAAGAAGAACCACAGCCAACTCTTCTCAGACGATTCCAAAAAATTCAAGAGGAAGGCACACTTCCAAGCTCTTTCTATGAAGCCAGCATTACCCTAATCCCAAAACCTGATAAAGACACCACAAAGAAAGAGAATTACAGGCCAATATCCCTGGTGAACATAGATGTTAAAATCCTCTACAAAATTTTAGCAAACTGGATCCAGCATTACATTAGAAAGATCATACACCATGCCCAAGTGGGATTTATTTCAGGGATGCAAGGCTGGTACAATATACGCAGATCAATAAACATGATACATCACATAAACAAATTGAGAGACAAAAATCACATAATCATATTGATTGATGCAGAAAAGGCATTTGACAAAGTCCAAAACCCTTTTGTGATAAAAACTCTCAGCAAAGTGGGAATAGAGGGATCATATCTCAACATAATAAAAGCCTTATATGACAAACCTATAGCAAACATCATACTCAATGGGCAAAAACTAAAACCATTTCCCTTAAGAACAGGAACAAGACAGGGATGCCCACTTTCACCACTCCTGTTTGACATAGTACTGGAAGTTCTAACCAAAGAGATCAAATAAGAAGAAGAAATAAAAGGCATCCAAACTGGAAAAGAAGAAGTAAAATTGTCATTATTCGCAGATGACATGATACTGTACTTAGAAAACCCTAGAGACTCCATCACAAAATTATTAGACCTAATAAATGAATTTGGCAATGTAGCAGGATACAAAATTAATGCCAAGAAATCTATGGCATTTTTATACGCCAATAGTGAACTTACAGAAAGAGAAATTACAAAAACAATCCCATTTACCATTGCACCAAAAAATTAAGATACCTAGGGATAAACTTAACCAAGGACATAGAAGTCTTTTACTCAGAAAACTACAGAACATTGAAAAAAGAGATAGAGGAAGACATAAACAAATGGAAGAACATTCCGTGTTCATGGATTGGTAGAATCAACATCATCAAAAGGTCAATACTACTCAAAGCAATCTATAGATTCAATGTACTCCCCATTAAAATACCAACAGCATATTTTACAGATCTACAAAGAACTCTCCAAAAATTCATCTGGAATAAAAAAAAATCCGAATAGCTTCAGCGATCCTAAGAAAGAAGAACAAAGTAGATGGGATCTCAATACCAGATATCAAGCTATATTACAAAGCCACTGTTCTCAAAACTGCCGGGTACTGTCATAAGAACAGGCATATAGACCAATGGAATAGAATAGAAAATCCAAAAATTGACGCAAACCACTATGCTCAATTAATATTTGACAAAGGAGGCAAGACCATACAATGGAGCCAAGACAGTCTCTTCAATAAATAGTGCTGGCAAATTTTGTCAGATACATGCAAAAAAAAATGAAACTAGACCACCAACTTACACCATACACAAAAATAAACTCAAAATGGATAAAGGACTTAAACATAACATGGAAAACCATGAAAATACTAGAGGAATCCATAGGTAGCAAAATCTCAGACATATGCCAAAAGAATTTCTTCACTGACACGGCTCCTAGGGTAATGGAAACTAAAGGGAAAATAAACAAATGGGACTATCTAATCTAATAAAAGAGTAATATGCAAATTGACCCTCAATCCGTTACACCTAAGTCATGCCCAAGAGCCAATCAGATCAACTGTATGCAAATTAACCCAGCCAACATGGCAGCTGGTAGTCACAGAGCTAGAGCAAACAGGAGGCTTCTGTTGCACCAGCAATGTAGGAAACTACCTGCCTAGGCTGGCTGGGTCTGTGCTCAAGGCAACAACGTTTCAATTATAGAAGCCATGGAGCTGAAGCAAACAGAAGGCTTCGTTTCACCAGCAATGGAGGAAACTGCTTGCCTAGGCAGGCTCTGGCCTTCTGCTCAGGGTAACAAAATTTCAATTATAGAAGATAAATAAACCCCAGAAACCTGATTCCAGCCAGTCTTGCTTGGACATTGGGTCAATGGGAGTTCTGGCCAGCCTGAAAACAGCCATCAGCCCCTCAGCCAGGTTGTCCAGGGACCCCAGCAGGACTCTACCCTGAAGGGGATATGGCCAGCCTACAAACAGCCATCAGCCCCTCAGCTATGCTGGCCAGGCACCCCAACGGGAACCCCACCCTGATCCAGGACACCCTTCAGGGCAAGCCAGCTGGCCCCCATCCATGCACCAGGCCTCTGTCCTATATAATCCTATATAATAAAAGGGTAATAAGCAAATTGACCCTAACAGCAGAACCACTGGGAATGACTGGTCACTATGACACACACTCACCACCAGGGGGCATATGCTCAATGCAGGAGCTGCCCCTGGTTGTAAGGCCACTCCCACAGGGCGAGCTCTCCTCAGCCACAAGTCAGAAGGCTGCCAGTACAGCGGTGGTTGTGGGAGCCTCTCCTGCCTCCTCAGCAGCACTAAGGATTTCCGACTGCAGCTTTGGCCTGCTCCCCGCTGGCAAGTGGACATCCCCCGAGGGCTCCCGGGCTGTCAGAGGGATGTCTGACTGCCATCTTAGGCCTGATCGCCTGGGGAGCAAGCCTAAGCCAGCAGGTGGACATCCCCCAAGGTGTCCCAGACTGCGAGAGGGCACAGGTAAGGCTGAGGGAACCCCCCTCCCGAGTGCACAAATTTTTGTGCACCAGGCCTCTAGTATGAAAATAAAAAGCTTCTGCACAGCAAAAGCAACCATCAACAAAACAACAAGAAAACCCAGTGCATGGCAGAACATATTTGCCAATGATATCTCTGATAAAGGTTTCATCTCCTACATTTATAGGGAATTCATACAACTTAACAAAAGAAAGATAAACAACCCAATCAAAAAGTGGGCATGGACCTAAATAGACTTTTCAGAAGAGAACATACATAGGGCTGAGAGACATATGAAAACATGTTCAAACTCACTAATCATCAGAGAGATGCAAGTCAAAACAACAATGAGGTACCATCTCACACCTGTCAGAATGGCTATCATCAACAAATCAACAAATGCAGAGAAGGGAGAACCTTCGTTCACTGCTGGTGGGAAGGCAAACTGATGCAGCCATTGTGGAGAACAGTATGGAATTTCCTCAAAAAACTGAAAATGGAACTCCCATTTGACCCAGTGATCTCACTTCTAGGAATATAGCCCAAGAAACCAGAAACACCAATCAGAAAGGAAGTATGCACCCCTATATTTATAGCAGCACAGTTCACCATAGCTAAGATTTGGAATCAGCCTAAGTGCCCATCAGCAGATGAGTGGATAAAAATACGTTGGTACATCTATGCAATGGAATACTATGCTGCTGTAAAAAGAAAGGAACTCCTACCATTTGCAACAGCATGGATGGAACTGGAGAGCATTATGCTAAGTGAAATAAGTCAGTCAGAGAAAGATAAATATTACATGATCTCACTCATTTATGGATTATAATGAACAACAAATACTAATGAACATAAATAGATGTAGAGACAGAGAAGCATCGATCAGATGCTCAAAACTCAGAGGGAATTTGGGGGAGGGGGAGGGGGAGAGATCAACCACAGGACATGTATGCATGCATATAAGCATAAGCAGTGGATGTGGACAACAGGGAGTTATGGTGAGGGCAGGATTGGGGGGATGAAGGGACATTGGGAGGATAAGGACATATTTTTAATATCTTAATCAATAAAGGGGGGAAAGGTGGTGGTACATATATACAATGGAATATTACTCAGCCATAAAAAAGAATGAAATCTTACCATTTGCAATACATGGATAGACCTACAGACTATTACGCTAAGTGTAATAAGTCAGCCAGAGAAAGAAAGATAAATATCATAGGATTTCACTTATATGTTGAATTAAAGAACAATGTAAATGAGCAAAGAAAACAGAAACAAACTAATAGATACAGATAACAGACTGAGGGTTACTAGAGAAAAAGAGGGTTGAGAGACTGGGTGAAAAGGATAGAAAAGACTGAGCAATAAAGATCGGTAGTTACAAAACAGTCAGAGGGATGTGAAGTGTAGCACAAGAAATATAGCCATTAATTTTGTAATGACTGTGTATGAGGCCAGGTAGGTGCTAGAAATATGGGGGGGGGACATTTTGTAAAGTATATGTTTGTCTAACCACTATGATGTACACCTGCAATGAATACAAAATAATATTGAATATAAACTGTAATTTTAAAAATTTACAGAACATGATATCACTTCAAACCTCCCAGAATAACTATTACCAAAAAGTTAACAAATAGCATGTGTTGGTGAGGATGTGGAGAAAAAGAAACTCACGGGCATTGTTGGTGGGATTGCAAATTGGTGCAGCCACTATGGAAAGCAGTATAAAAGTCTCTCAAAGAATAAAAATAAAACTACCATGCAGCCCAGTAATTCCACTTTGGGGTATTTATCCAAATAAAATGAAAACATTAATATGAAAAGATATATGCACCCCTATGTTCATTGCAGCATTATTTACAACACTCAAAATATGGAATTAACCTAGGTATCTATTAATAGTTAATGGATAAAGGAGATGTGAATAGATGGATGGATGGATAGATAGATAGATAGATAGATAGATAGATAGATAGATAGATAATGTAATATTATTCATCAGGAAAAGAGAATAAAAACTTGCCATTTATGACAACATGGATGAACCTAGAGGGTATTATGCCAAGTGATATAAGTCATACAGAGATAACTTTTTAGTTTTTTAACATTTCTTCTCTTTTGTAATAACACTTAATTTAAAACACAAACATTGCACAGCCGTACAAAAGTATTTCTTTATATCTTTATATTATATTGATAGATGTGAGTGATGCCTTGTACTACGATATTATGATGGCTATATCACTAGATGATAGGAATTTTTCAGCTTCATTATTTCTTATGGAGCCACCATTGTATATATAGTTTGTCATTGACTGAAAGATCATTTTGCAGTGCACAACTGTACACAACTACCTGGCTCCCTGCTTCTTATTGGTTGATTAGAAATATCCAATAATGATATTTTGTATATATACATTGCTAGATCATGTCAGTAACTATCAGTACTCTCTTTACTACTAGAAATTGAGTCATTACCATCTTTAAGACTAGCTTGATTAGAAAGCCAGTTCCAGAAACCCTAGAACCAATTCAGAAAACTAGTCTTTAAAATTCTGTTCCTCTAGAACCATCCTTGGTACTACAATCTGTATCAGTCCTCTGAGACTGCCATAAAAAAGACTATACACTTGGTCGATTAAACAACACAAGTTAATTTTCTTATAGTTATGGAAGCTGGAAGTACAAGATGAGGGTGCCAGCATCGTTGAATTCTGGTGCGAGTTCTCTCTCTGGCATTCTTTTCACTGTGTGCTCACATGACCTTTCCTCAATGCGTGCATGTGGAGAGTTCTTTTCATCTTCTCATAAGGCCACCAGTCCTATCAGATTAGGACTCCATCCTTAGGACCTCATATAACCTTAATTACTTCCTAAAAACTCTTCT
Source organism: Murina feae (assembly GCA_004026665.1). Taxonomy (NCBI): domain Eukaryota; kingdom Metazoa; phylum Chordata; class Mammalia; order Chiroptera; family Vespertilionidae; genus Murina; species Murina feae. The sequence continues at coordinate 19,787 of PVJC01010894.1, read as the reverse complement.
CCAAATACAATCACATTTGAGGTTAGGGTTTCAGCATATAAATTTTGGGGAGACACAGTTCAGTCCATAACAATAGATACTAGCATACCCAGTTAAGATCATTTCTAACTGCTATCCACAAATATTTCAAGTTGCTAAAAGAGGAAAAAAACAGTGGAATATTTTTTGTTATGATATTATCATTTCAGTGATAACAAATGTAGAGTATATAGAAATCCATTGTTCAGACAAAAAACTATAACGGGAAATTTGGCAGTTTAACAATGGTCTGGTGGTTCCAACTTTTGAGGCAAATGGAGCTATGCCAATATGTATATCCCATACATATTGGTATATTGAGTTGGGGTTAGTGGGGAGGAGGTAATTGGTAAAGGGGCCTTCTGAAAGAAAGGGAATCATGAATTAGATTCTTTTTCTAAGAAATTCAAAGTTATTACAGTATATCTTATGCATTGAGATGAGACTTACTAATCAAGAAACAACATCAACCCTACTAACCACCCCCTTCTCCAACCAGGGATACTCATTTTTATTGAGAAGGAATTTGAAATGTGACTCTAGCTTATGGGCAGCTTCATTTAAGAAAGGAGAGGACTAGTTCCTGGTATGGCATGTTTCTCCTGCTGACTTTCTGATGATCCTCCTGGCTCCATGGAGATACTAAACAAATAAAAATGTGTTTGAGATCTGGTCTAATGTAGCACGCATTAGATATAGATGAGTATAACACTGGAAAAAGAGGGTTCCTTTTTTTTCTCTTACACTCTTATCAGGTGGCTTGCACACTTAGAAACTCCTTAAAGTGGACAGGAATCTGCACAGATAAGTGAACCGTATGTTCTCATGTAGACCAACTGATAATGTAGTAACAGCAGCTGCAGAATATTGGTCAGTGGTCTTATCAGATTTTCCAATTTTTCCACCACTGTACAGCAACAACCAAGTGAAATCTCTTGGATTGCTTAAAGCCATGAGGATTTGGGACTTATCATAAGAAAAGAGGACTCAACAAGGGAAGACAGAAATTTTCCTAGTAAATCAGATGGCAGTTTAGAGATAAAATATTTTGAATATCAAATGTTTGTGACAACATGGATTAGACTGTGAGGGTGTTATGCTAAGTAAAATAAGTCTGACAGAGAAAGACAAATATTGTCTATCTCACTTATATGTGGAATCTAAAGAACAAAACAAAACTAATACATACAGAGAACAGAATGGTGGTTGCAGGGGGACAGGGAGGTTGGTTTGGGGGATGGGCAAAATGGGTCAGTGGGTCAAGAAGTACAAAATACCAGTTATAAAGTGTCATTGAGATGTAATGGTGTATATTGATGTAATTGATGTATAGTCAGGGTGACTATAGTCAATAATATTGTAGTGCATATTTGAAAGTTGCCATGATAATAACTCTTACAAGTTTTCATCACAAAATAAGTTTTTTGTAATTTTGTGTGTGTAAATAGACTTATTGTGGTGATATTTCACAGGATATACAAATATCAAATCATTACATTGTATACCTGAAACTAATAGAATGTTATATGTCAATTATACCTCATAAAAGTGTTTAAAATGTAACCTAAAAAATGAAATGTACCATAGGGTAATAAAGAATGTATCTTATAGATAAAGAGATTAAAAATTAAGAGAATATATATATATATATATATATATATATATATATATATATATAATTGGTGTCTATATTTGTATTTATGTAATAATCTTACCCATACTGCTAACAATGATTGTCTCAATGACTAATTTTTATCTATATAGTTAAATTTTTCAATGTGAGAGTATTGATTTTTAATAAGAAATACATACCAATTGTAATTTTGAAAAGAAGTCTGTAATTCTCACAGAATTTCAAGCCCAGCCAGTGTGGCTCAATGGCTGAGCATTGACCTATGAAGCAGGAGGTCAGGGTTCAATTCCTGGTCAGGGCACATGCCCAGGTTGTGGGCTCTATTCCCAGGGGCAGCCGATCATGATTCTCTCTCATCATTGATGTTTCTATCTCTCTCTCTCCCTCTCCTTGAGGGAGACTAGAAGATTATGGCAAGAAGCCAGGGTTAGGGACTGAAATGAAGAAGTATCAGTGGAAATTATAAGGAGGATACAGATACAAGAGAAGATAAGAATCTATGCCTGGAGGTCATAAAAAAAAAAGTAAACACGCATGATCTTCCAATTAAAGATTTTATTTATATGCAAAGTTTTACAAAATTATTTAAAAATGAAGTCATAGTTGGTTATACATTTAGCTGTTTTTTATTGATAATAACAGATTACACGAAATAAGAGTTTCGCAGAAAGTGGAGCAAGAGGATTTTTTGATCTGTAGCCTTGGAACCTGGCAGAGACACTATGTCTCTGAAACTTTGTTTCTACCTCAGAGGTCAGCATTGGTCTAGGAAGGTCCTAGATAACCTGATGTAATATGTATACATATGGGCTGGTGAAGAATGAAATCTCTAACTTCTAAAAATAGGGTTCATATTCTAAGTAAAGTCTAGATAACTCAATCAGTTTCAGGTAGTTCTCTAATTTAGGAGTTCTAATGATGTTAAGGAGGACATCTATGAACCAGCAATTGGTTTAAAAGAGTTCCACAGAATCCCGTAAGTACTGGAACAAACAGTATTCATAGGTACAGTTTAAAACTACCCTATGTTTTTAAAGCCACATTGCACTGCCTGACAGGTAGGGATTTTGCATGACAACAAAGTTGTAATTTGCTGGATCTCTTGGTGTTCCCTGGGTCTCAAAATTCTATTCTGACATTACCTTTTCCTGTGCCAGGTAAGGCTCTATTTATTACAAGTTAAAGATTTAAAGAAGCCACTCAGATATTTTGAGAAGCAACCCAAAACCAAAACCTCAATAATAAGTCAAGTCAACTTATATATCAAAGCACCACATCTAAAAGGTCAAGGATGTAAAAGGTGACCTTTTACGTTTTAAAAACACTACACAGTGTTTAGTTATTGTTTAGAAGAAATTATCAGAAAACATAGAAACCTTAAAACAATAGTTCAAATGGATATAAAAATTTTAAAAGTGTTTATTCAGAGTCTAGTGAACACTTAAAAATCTATGTTAATATATATCTTACTTTCCATAACTGTAAAAATAAGCTAAAATGTAGGAGTACATGTGATCTAATCTATATTCCTAGCCCTACTAAATATGTAGCTATATGAAATAAAAATATATGCTCAATGAAATGTAAAAGGATTATAATTTTTACTATTTTTTAAAGTAGAAGGTATATGCCTGGAGCCCAAATAATTCATTACCAGTCTGTTGCAGTATACTCCATTAAGAAGTATAGTGTCTCTCTCTTAGCATGAAGTCTTCTTGTAAATAATGCAATGAGTTAAAAGACTAACCTTGGTTGAAAAGAAAAGCCTGGTGAAAACAGATATAAAAATCGATTTAATAAGCCTCAGCAGCCCTAGACTGTTTGGCTCAGTGGGTAGAGCACCAGCCTACAGACTGAAGGGTCCCAGGTTCGATCCTAGTCAAGGAATCGAACATGTCCGGTTTGCCAGCTTCATCCCCAGTAGGGGGCATGCAGAAGGCAGCCAATCAATGATTCTCTCTCATCATTGATGTTTCTATCTCTTTCTCCCTCTTCCTTCCTTTCTGAAATCAATAAAAATATATCTTTTAAAAAACTTCAGCATTTGTCAAGGAGAAATCTGAATCCCCAAATTCTCATTCACAATTTGTTAATTATAATTTGAGATAAATTGCCAGTTACTTCTAGATTATGGATATCTGCCCAGTGACAGTCTTATATTAATAATAGACCAGATAAAAGGGGGGAGGGGGAAATTTCTGACCATTACTGGAAGATAAAATGTAGTTTCCTATTCTAGAACAGTGAGGGATTACATTAAGGGGGAAAACTAATTTTACGAAAGCCATTAAAAGATAATTCAAGGGGACCTCAAACCAAATAACCATGACCTGTATTCCATTCTCATGTTTAAGACACAAAGGTCTCCATTTCTCTAAGGGAACTGCTCTTTCGGCATGATACACTCTCTCTCTTGCCTTGGAGCCAAGTAATTGGAACCCTAAACACACCGCGGAGCTTCTGTTGGAACCGGTTTCCAACAAAACAATACAAAAAGGGATTAACGCAGCTGTTGGTGAATCCCAGGAGGATGGCAAAAGGAAGTGCCAGGTCAATGACTGCTATAACTTCACAGCTAGTAATGACACCCATCCAGGCCAGAGCATCCAGGAAGGTCAGAACATGGAAGGGAAGCCAGCAAATAATGAACGCCAGGACAACAGCAGCTGCCATCTTCAGGACTTGGTCACGTGTTATTCTGTTCTTCCCATAGCTATTGGTCTTCAGTAAGTGTTTTCTGATTCCAAAATAGCATGTTGCTATGAATATTAAAGGGATAATAAAACCAAGGATATTTTTCATTAAGGCAATCCCAGCAGACCATTGGGCATATTTCTCAGGTGGGAAAGCCATAACACAAGCATTCACTCCTAAATACTCAACGGTTCTGACATCACGAAAATAAAATGTTGGCAATGAGGACAGACAGGCCATACACCAAACAAGGGGAACGATATAAGATGCTTGCCAGGGATTTCTTCTTTGAGACAGAAAGGGATAGATGACAGATTGGTACCTATCAACACTCATGCAGGTAATAAAAAAAATGCTAGCAAACATATTCAGGGTCAGAAAAGAACCAAAAACTTTGCACATCACAGGCCCAAAGAGCCAGTCATATCTGTAAGAATAATAGGATGCCCAGAGAGGAAGAGTGGCCAAAAGCAGTAGGTCAGCCACAGCCAGGTTGAAGATGTAAATGCTGGAAACCTTTTTAGGGCCCTTTTGACAACAGAACAGTGTAACCACAATAGTATTGACAAGAAATCCAATCACAAAAATGATGTAGTACAGAACAGGAATTGCATCTAAATGCTTATCTGATGGCTTATGTGAGCAGTTAAAAGTAGAGTCATTGCCAGAGATGTTCCCAAGTCCGAAGTCCAGACTGCCGGTGACGTTTTTGTTGATGGTGGCAGGGGTGAAGTTGCCTTTCATGTTGAAATGTCAGCAGCTCTTAATTTTTACCACCGTCTGTGAAAATAAAAAAAAAAAGAACTCTCAGGACATCTACAGAATTTAGGACATCGAGTCATTAGGATTTTGAAAGTTTGTTAAAAGCAAAAAAAGGTGGGTGATTATAGAAAACATTAGGAAACAGAACCATGACATAAAATAAGATTGGGTTTTACTTCTTGAAAAAAAATTTTTTTTCACTAGTACCAACATTGCAGCATCAGGGACTGAAAATTTGGAACAAAACTACATTTTTCTCATCCTTTCTATCATATTTTCAAAAGGTTTAATGAAAATGAATATAGGTTAGCCAAGATAGGAAATGCGTGAAACAAACAAAAAAGAATCAAGAATAAGAAAAGTTAATATTTCAAAAACACTTGAGCACATATCTCAGTCTATATATACTTTCTAGAAAACACATGGATGTCTGCTTTTGCATAGAAAAATGCCTTATTCAAATAACTAATTATATACAAATCATTACAGCTATGGAAAATATAAGTAACATAAGCTCTGGAAAAAAATAAGTAAGTGCACAAAAGATTAAAAGAGAATATGCAAAAGGAATATATTGGAATGGGGGATTATGGTTGGTTTTTTACTAATTAAAAAAATCATTTAGTTCTACTTTTCCATTGTTTTCACAATAATAATATAAATAAAAGGAAGTTATAGAACACATGCATATTTCTCAAAGTCCCCTATCCACATTTTAATAGACTGACTTTTAGATCTATTTAAATTTAATCTATTTTTTTAATAGCCAAATCTAGTTTGAGGATCAAGTAGACATAGTTTTGATTGCTCAATGAAGTAAGTGTTGAACATCAAAAATTAATCATATATAATTATATCATTTTTTTGGTATCTTTTCAAGTTTAACACAACTAAGTAGTAACATTGCTACATGGCTCTCAAATGTTATAACCAATGTTTCAGTTTTTGTGATATTAATGTGTTTTTTTAGAAGTAACATTATTCTAAAACAAAAGAAAAATAGCTAAGGTAAACAAATTAAAGAAAATACTATTACTTTACATAGTTTGAAAATACATAAAAATAAAGTATTCTAGGAAAAATGTAATCACCAATGAATCTCATAATAAACAGCAAAGTTCTTATTTTTACCTAAAGCTCATTCTCTCATAATCTTGACTTAATAAAATAACATAAAAGAATATTTAAAACCCCACTTGAAGACTTACTGGTTGTTGGAGTTTTAAACTTCTTTATCATAAACCAGCTTGCCTAGTTCTTCAGTGCACTCCTGTAAGAGAAACAGCAGTTAAATAATTTAGGAGTTTTGCAAATACAATGTCAAAATACAGAGAAAAAGTTAAGTTCATACATAAAAAATATTTTTGTTTAATGTATGTTCTATTTTTCAAATGCAGTATATAGAAATTGTACAGACCTACCTTAAAACTTCAGGCTGAAGAATGCTTTTAATTCTGTGCTTACTTGTTCCCTTAGACTCAGGGACGTAATAGCACCAGATCTCTGGTTTCCTTCTTATATGTTCGGTCTGTCCACTGGGAGCCTTCAACCTACATAATTCTAGGGCTGACTTATGAACACTTGCCAGCTTTCCAGAGCTTTTTTTTTTTTTGGCTGCAAAACATTAATCTGAAATTCTCACTGTCTCCAATCATAACAGCTCATTCAAATAAATCTCAAACAAAAAAAATGAAGTTTCCACAAATGTGTTAGAGAATTTTGAAGTCAGTAACTTACTTGAAAAGAAGAATATAATTATTTGTAGAATTTTCTCTTTTTCGCTGATACTGGCATTCTAAAATGCATTAAGGGGTGGAGACTAGGGAATTTATTCTAGTAGCAGTGTCATTGTCCCCCAATGTTCTTTGCAACCTTCATTACGTTTAAAAATCTTTACCCTTGTTTATTAAAGAAGAGTAGCAATGTGACTTGAAGTCTAGAATTTCTAAAATTTCTTCATTGCTTTAAGCAATTTCTGTTGGCTTGTTGCTGGAGCGGGGGTGATAGGAGGGATATAATTTTCATGTTTGGGGAAAGAGGTATTAACATTTGGTGTTCCCTTTCATAGGTCTCTGTCATATTTTCAGTTTAAATACAAAGCACACAAGGTGAAGAAGGAGTAAGGCAGCAACTGCAGCCTAGATAGAATTGTTATCTCTTCTTGAGAGGGCTGCAGTGATCAACCTTACACAATCAGCCCAATAGAAGCAAGGGTAACAAAAGAAAAAAAGAAAGAAAAGGTGATAGTAGTGATAATACCAGTTGACAAACTATGTGCCAAACACTGTGCTAGATGCTTTATGCTTGGTAATTTAATAGAGAGACAATGTAGCATACTGGTATGTAAATGACCTCAGATCCAAATGCCTGGCTTCACAAGCTCAGCTATACCACTTACTACTTCTATGACTATGGCCAAGTTACTTTTCATCTTTTGTGTCTCAGCTTTCTCATCTGAGAAATGGGGATGATGTTCATTACCTACATCATGGAGTTAGGAAAATTAAACAAGCTAATGTATTTAAAGTGCTTAAACCTGTGCCTACCACGAGGTAGGTGCCATTATAAACTATTAATATTAACTCCATTTTAAAAATCAGGAAACTAAGCCTCACAGAGTTTAACTTTTATGTGGTCACATAACTATTAAATGAGGACATTTGAATTTAAACCGAGACCATCTAATGCCAGAGGCCATGTTCTTAACCTCCATACTACAAGAGGCAGTACTAGCTCTAGCTTGTCCTTTAAACTCACCTACTATCTTGGAAAAAAGAAAACCTGCAACATTTACAGAAAGTGACTGCTGGCCATTCACTAATTGTTAGAAAGCACTAAAGTAGGGGGAAAGAATTTGAAGGATTATTATGTGGCATTTATTTTGTTATGTGCAGTTTTTTTTTAATATATTTTTATTGATTTCAGACAGGAAGGGAGAGGAATAGAGAGATAGAAACATCAATGATGAGAGAGAATCATTGATTGGCTGCCTCCTGCATGCCCCCTACTGGGGATCAAGCCTGCAACCCAGGCATGTGCCCTTGACCAGAATCGAACCTGAGACTCTTGAGTCCACAGGCCAACGCTCTATCCACTGAGCCAAACTGGCTAGGGCAGAGATATATTTTTCTTAATTTTATTCACAAAATGAAGACCATAGAGAGACTAAATTGAGAGACTAGGTAGTTTATTACAGTGAGTAGAGAAAACCAGAGAAGCCACGACACTTAACGGGGTATAAGAATTCCACTTATCTGTATGGATCAAATCTGTCTAGTAGCAGTCACAGTGAGCCTGTGTATACTTGCTGGGAGGCTCTGAAGAAGTATCTGGGGACTTAAGCATATTCAGCAGAAGGGGAACAATGAAGAAGAGAGGGCAGGTGACAGAGGACAAAATTACAAATGATGTGAAACAAAACAAATGCTTTTGGCATTTCTGATTCTCCATTAACATTGGAGTCAATCCTGCTGTACACAGACAGATGGCACCAGTAAGAAGTGGTCACCACTGCCTGAAAAATGTAGTAGATTCAAAAGTTACAAGCTCACCATTTCCATGTGGTGTGTTTTGGGTTTTGTTTTGTTTTTTGTTTTTTTGTGTGTTGTTTTTTTGTGTGTGTGTGTGTTGTTTTGGTTTTGTTTTTGTTTGGTAGACTGAGTTTGAATATTGAAAAAATGCTCCTAATATGCATACACACCATTTTATTAAATCTCAAAATATTTTTTTTCGTGTACTCTGGGCAGATTCAAGTGGAGGCTCTGTCCAATTGGTGGGAAATGGACTTGGGAAACAAATGAACAGACACATTTGATTATAGGCAGAATTGTTGAAATGGAAACTGGTTTTACTCTGTGTTTAAGCCTGATCTCTCTCTCCTTTTAAAATGTTTGTTTTTGACACGTACAAGGGAATTTTCCAGGCCAGAGCCTCCTGAGTGGTCAGCATGGGTCAGATTCCCACCCTGCTCTATTTCTAGCCTCCTCTCATGCCCCTTGCAAAGAAACAGTCAGGAGGTGAGCTATAAACTTGTGAGAAAAAAACTGCAGGCTAGCCTCTGGGAGACCTAGCCTTGAACACCCCCGAGGAGCAGGGGACCTTGTCTAGGGCTTTTGTCCTTCATTACAGTAAGTTGTGACGTAAATGAAGTTTAAAGAGGCACACATTTCCCAGAAGATTAAAAATGGCATTTACTCTGTTTCTTCATAATTTTAGGAGTAAAAGACTTCACGAGTCAAAGAAAAATTTAGTAACTACAGGGAATTAAAGAAAAAAAGTAAAAAAGGGGAGAATAACAATAATATTGACACCACTTGAAGCAAGAAATACAGCATGTTATTGATTCAGCAAAGAACTCTAAATTAATCCAACAATGTAAATACACTTGAGAGTCAAATAAATGTCAGTCATGGGAAACAGTACAACACAAAAAAATTCACTCTCCTGGGGGCAGGGGATAATTTTTCTGCTGGAAAATTGACTTTAAAAAGCCTCGGGTTATTTGAATAAATTATGCAGCTCTTCAGGGCAAGTGTAACTTGGCTAGCAGAATTAAATATACTAAATTAAGGTAAATCACACTAAATTAAGGTTTTTTGGTGAATACCTATTGTGTATTGAGAGATTACTTAAGAGTATACTAGTAGTTTAAAAGAGCAGTTTTTTTTTTAAAGAGACATTCTTAAGAGGAATTTCACCTCTCTAGAAGGATACACAGTTCAGAAAAAAAGACCTTATTTGTCTCTCTTACTCCCACTCACAAACACAGATGAAACTTTAAAGGAGAAAAGGAATTATTAAATGCAAAAGCCTTGGTTATAAAGGTCAGGTGCAGATCATGGAAGGCTTAAATATATGTGGGCTTTCCTTTTAGTTTAAGTTTCTCTCTCCTCTCTCCTCTCTCCTCTCTCCTCTCTTCTTTCTTCTCTCTCTCTCTCTCTCTCTCTCTCTCTCTCTCTCTCTCTCTCTTTCTTTCTCTCTCTCTCTCTCTCGGTTAATCCTCATCCAAGGATATTTCTTCCCACTGACGGGAACCAGGATCATGATTGCAACCTAGGTACGTGCCCTTCACAGGAATCAAACCCGGGACCCATCAGTCAGCTGGCCTATACACTATCCAGTGAACCAGACCAGCTAGGGCTAGTTTAAATGTTTCACATTTTACTTTTCCCCCACCCCAGCCACCTCTCTGAGTCCCTACCCAAACCGATAGAATTTTCACTTTTCCCAACTTGAACATACACATGCACACACATGCATACACACTTAATACCAATCTTTCTTCAATTTGCTTCCCATAGGGAACCCTTATTTTACTTGCCACTGCACTTTTCCAAACCTGGGGATCCCTGAAAGGAGGATAATTAAAAAGACTGCCCATTATTAATACGTCTTTGCAGATTCTTTTTGTGCCTGTCATTAGTTTCCACTATAATGAGAACAGGAACATCAGGTTGAAAACAAATGAGGAAAAAAATAAGGTCCTCTATTCAAAGCTAAAAATCAGATTAACTGTTTTGTACAAAACAGCCTAAAACTTTGCTAAAATGGCCAATATGAGTACATCAAATTGACTGGCTGCCTAGTCTTCACATAGAGAGTGACCCGGAGGACTATTAAATCAGTTAACAAGATTGAATCCATGCAATGAAATAAGTGGATGCCTGACTCAGTACATTCCTGAGACCAGTTGCTTCCAGCTGAATCTGGTCCCAAGAATATAAGGAGAGGGAAGAGTTCCAATTTCGTTCTGCTCCAAAGGCATCTGCAGGCCTGAGCATCATATTTAGACCAGGATCTCACAGGAGGCACCCAAGTTTTACTAAATAGGATCTCAATGCTATATAACACAACAAGGGGAATTATAAATGGAAAATTGTCTATATCTTTGGTTCACTTTTAAAAATTAGCTATCTGATCTGAAATTTTTCCACACTTATCTGACTAAATTGATATAAAGAGTATCAGAATATACCACCACAAAATATGCCACTTTGGCATAAAGATTATTTTGAGCTAGAAACAGGTATAAGAAAAAACTCTCTGCCCTCCCTCATTTGCCTAAAAGCAGAACACAAATTTGTAAACATGTCTCACTTTTCCTTATAAGAAAGAACAGAATTCTTTTTTAAAAATATATGGTTTTATTGATTTTAGGGAGAAAGATAGAAACATCAATGAGAGAGAAACATCATTGATCAGCTGCCTCCTGCATGCACTCCTCCTGGAACTTGAGCCATGTGCCCTGACCTGGAATTGAACCATTGACCTTTTGGTTCCTGGGTCAACACTCAACATCTGAGCCACACCAGCTGGGCAAGAACAGAACTCTTAACGGACAGGAGAACTTCTAGACTCTTATCATCCCAGATATTTGCACCAAGAAGGATCTATAAAAAAAACCTTACTAAAGAATCCTATCTTCTATTAATTTCCCCCATATACTTATCTTCCCACAGTTTGCCACTTTAAAGACTAAGCCGGTTTTCCTTTATCTTGTCATTTCTCTAAAAATTTATTACCCTTTTGTTAAGATGCTATGTAAACCCAAGTGCAACCACCCCTTTGAGTTGGGTATCTCTGAGTTCTCCCACGTATAACCACAATGCTCTCTGTTTTTTACTATTTAATCTGCCTCTTTCTCTACCTAATTTGTACTTTCCAATGACCATAAAGTTTGTGTTCCTTGTCTAAAGCACACTCTCCATCTCTTTCCCGTTATCAATAAAAAGGGGAAATCTAGCTTGGTGACTATGTAATCAGATCAGAAAAACTGGTCACTGAAAAATTCTTATAGCAGAGATTATTATTATAGAAGCCAGATTGATGCATCTCCCAAACCATTCCCTCCACCAGTTTTGCCTTTATAAACCCTAATTTGTGGTAGCCACCCATTTCTGCTGATACATTATTCTAGATACTAGATACCCAGTGCATGAAATTCATGCACATGTAGGGTCCCTAGGTCTGGCCAGCGATTAAGGCCAATCAGGGCCTTCTGGCTGCTGACCAGGGCCTTCCTTCCCCTAATGCCTGCTGCTGGTTGGGGCCTTTCTTCATTCTGCACCACCCGCTGGTGATCAGTGCACATCATAGTGAGTGATCGAACTCCCGGTCTCCCAGTCAAACTCCCGAGGGGACACTTTGCATATTAGCCTTTTCTATAGATAGATTATTATTATTACTAATGAACTACAGTCAAGACCCTGCTCCAGGGACTTGACATTCAAGCTTTTATTTGGTTAATTAGACAAATTCTCAAAGTTGGAAAATGGGATAGGGGGAACAATGCCTCATTGTTGATGCCTACAACAAAGAAAGAGGGAATGGGGTGAAATAATGTCTCTTCAAAACAGACCATCAGTTCAGACAGAATTATAAGAACAGATGGTTACCTGACTTTGTTTCAGGGACTCGTTTTCCCCAACCTGTCCCTCAGGCTCCTAAAAGGATAGAAAAGCAATATAAAGTTGTACAGCATTGAATATATTTTGGTTTTGATGTGTAAAATGATTTAGAAGAATTAGCAAAGAGAACAAAATGACAGTAAGTTTGGGGATAGTGTTCTAGAAGGATTCTGGGATCTTTATTCCAAGTAAATGAAAACTAAGAAACTTATAATTGGGAATTCTGAGTCTGCTTGAGGTTTTAGAAGTTTATCCTACAGATGTTTGCATTCATGGTTTTCAGTATAGATTCATAAAATCTATACCTGAAAGCAGAATTTTTATTGTAATTAATACGCAATGTATCCCAAAAGAAAACAGTTCATGTTAACATATATAGAAGTTGATAGAATTCCTTACAATTATGTTATTGTATATATTTCAGTATTAACACCGTTGTTTTTGTATTGGTCCTATTTTATATTGATCACACAATTGAAATTATTCACGTTGTATTAATTTTTAAATGTATAATTCACATACCAAAAATTTACCCATTTAAAATGTATGCACAATTTACCATAGCTAAAATTTGGAAACAGCCTAAGTGCCCATCAGCAGATGAATGGATTAGAAAACTGTGGTACATCTACACAATGGAATACTATGCTGCTGTAAAAAGGAAGGAGTTCTTAGCATTTGCAGGTGTATGGATGGAGCTGGAGAGCATAATGCTAAGTGAAATAAGCCAGTCAATGAAAGAAAAATACCACATGTCCTCACTCATCTATGGATAATAATAACCATTATAAACTGGTGAACAAAAATAGATACAGAGGCAGAGCAGCATCAAACAGACTGTCTAATTATAGCAACAAGGATAGGAAGGGTTGGTGGGGGGGTAACAGATCAGCCAAGGGACTTTTATGCATGCATTTAAGCATAACCAATGGACACAAAACACTGGGGGGTAGGGGAGGCTGGGGGAAGGGCAGGGAAAAAAAGAGATGTATGTACTAATCTTTGTAAAACTTTATGTAATAAAAAAAATAAAATGTATGATTTAGTGATCTTTTGTGTATTCACAATGTTATACAACTATCATCACTATATAATTCCAGAATATTTTCATCACCTCTAAAAGAAACCTGATACCCATTAGCAGTTGCTCCCTACTCCCTGCCTCTATGAAACCTCTCTTTTCCTTTTATTTTAAACAACAACAAAAAATGAGCTGTAGCCTAGAAATTCCATAATACATTGTCTAGAGAAATAAATAACAAATCAATACATAAATGAACTTTAACAACAACATTGCATTACTGTGCTTTAGTTATTTTTCAGTGGCATGAGTCTGTGGCCCCACAGGTTGCAGAAACTAAACACTCTTTCGGTGAGCATTTAGTACTGTTAGTGTAAGTCTGCTTCTCCCTAACTATATACATTCTTGCTGAGTTATTTGTACTAAGATCCCAGTCAAAAGGTTTCTTTGGCATTAATGCAAAAAATAAATGTTATGTAAATATCTCCAGGGTTGATTCCATCTGAAGGTCCCCAACCTTTGGGGGAAGAGAAGCCACTTTTCATTTCCCTGGACATGAAATCCCCTGGGGGTTGCTAAGGCAGAGCTGACACTGAAGAATATGAATAGAGTATGGGAGAGGACACCAGGCACTATGCTGGACACTCCACATTTCACGTATACTTCTCAATGATCCTGAGAGACGGTCATCATCCTTATCTTATAAATGAAGAGAAATTAAGAGAATGGAGTACAAAGAGGTTAAATAACTTGCCTAAGGTTAAACAGCTAGTAAATAATAGACCTGAGTAAGGCTCAAACCCCAGCCATTATTTCCATTGAACCATTCTGTTAAACACGAGGCACAAGATGAATTAATTGCTCCAATTAGGAGGGCCTTCTAGCTTGGCTGGCATGGCTCAGTGGTTGAGCATCGACCTATGAACCAGGAGGTCACAGTTCGATTCCCTATCAGGGCACATGCCCATGTTGCAGGCTCGATCCCCATTGTGGGGCGTGCAGGAGGCAGCAAACCAATGATTCTCTCTCATCACTGATGTTTCTATCTTTCCCTCCTTTTCCTTTCCTCTCTGAAATCACTATATATATATAGTGATTTTTTAAGAGGTACTCCTAAACTTTCTGGGAATCTCTGGATTAACGTCAGTCAGAAAAATATTTTAAAAGATTAGCAGTGTAACAGCAAATAGAATAATCGGTAAATATAATATACCTAGAGCAAAATGTAAAAAGAATATGTTTTTTTACCGACTTTAATTCAAAGGTAAATTTCTATTGATAGCTAGATGAAGTCGATAAGGAATAAAGAGCTTGAATTGCAGCAGGTTAGATCTTTGTTCATATAATGTAATTGTAAAGATCTCTTTGAAGTACTGAGAAAGCTTTTTTTAGTCTAAAATGGTATCAATATATAAGAGAACAATATAAACATAATTTGTCCTACACTTTCAAAATAAATTTATTTTCTTCTATCAGATTGTGCATTTCTAAAAGTTTCTATTTTTTCCCTTGAAATTTTGGCAAATATTCTGAGAAGCACTAGATTCTACAGGCTCTCCTATGTAAGACTTAGGACAAATAACAGTCAAAGAGAAAGGAGCGCTCCATTAAGTATCCAGCTACCTAACTTAATAATGCCTTCCCACTGTGCAAGACAGCAAACCATGGGCCGTGAAGAACAGTAGAGGAGATAAGTGAAGAAAATCCAAGCTCATTGGTTCAGTTGTCAAAAAGTACAGTAGTCCTGCATTGGCCGAGTGGCTCGGTTGGTGTGTCGTTCCGTGCACCAAAAGGTTGCAGTTTCAGTTCCCAGTCAAGGCACAAACCTAGGTTGTGTGTTTGTTCCCTAGTGGGGATGCATATGGGAAGCAACCGATCAATGTTTCTCTCTCTCTCTTTCTCTCTCTCTCCTTTTCTCTCTCTAAAAATCAATAAAAGCATACCTTTGGATGAAGATTTTAAAAATTATTTTAAATGTACAGTAATCCCCCATAAGTGCTTTCACTTTGCAAAGTTTCTGAAAATGTTAAATGGAAAATTCCAGAAGTAAACAATTCAGAAGAATTGTGCGCCATTCTCAGTAACATGATAAAATCACACATCCTCTATTCTGTGCCACCTGGGATGTAAATCTTTCCTTTCTCCAGTCCATTAGTCACTTTATAGTCCTCTTGGTTATCAGATCGGTTGAGAGAGAGAGGAGAGAGATAGAGAGAAGAGAGACAGAGAGAGAGAGAGAGAGAAAAGAAAGACCACATTCACATAACTTTTCTTCCAGTATACTAGTATTATTATATATTTTATTTTAATATTGTTATTATTAATCTCTTACTGTGCTTAATTTATAAATTAAACTTTATCACAAGTATGCATGTATAGGGAAAACATCCTATATAATAAAAGCCTAATATGCCTGCATGCCTGATTACTCCTAACCACTTCTGCCTGCCAGCCTGATCACCCTCTGATCACTCCTCTGCCAGCCTGATTGACATCTAACTGCTCTCCTGCCAGCCCTATCGCCCCCTACTGGCCTGGTCACCCCAACTGCCCTCCCCTGATGGCCTGGTTGCCCCAAAATACCCTCCCCTGCTGGCCTGATCTCACCTCCAACTTCTCTTCCCTGTGGGCCTGATCATACCTAACTGCCTCTGCCTGCCTAATCACCTCTAACTGCCCTCCCCTGCTGGCCTGATCTGCCCCCCAACTGCCCTCCTCTGCTGACCAATTTGGTTCTGATTGGTCATTTTATATGCCAGTCAGTGTCAAAAGCTCTGCCTCCTAGGCAGCCATTGGCTCCTCACACTTCACCCAGGTTTGGCTCTGATTGGTCAGTTTCTATGCCAGTCAGTGTCTCTGGGCCTATCAACAAGGCCTGATCAGAAAGGCGAGGCTGATCAGCAGCATGGGTAGAGGCCTGAAGAAAAATGGATGCACAGCTGCTAGAGAGAAAAAGAGAGGCAAGTGCTGACTAACAGCTGCCACAGAGGCCACGGATCACACCCTGCTTCTCTCTTCAAGCCTCTCTCTGAGACTGAATCACAACCCCCTCAGCAGTCAGTGCTGTGTCACTTCAGCAACTCAGCACTGACTGCAGGACTAACTTCCAGTTGGTCGAGCCTCCCATCTGACAGACCCAGGGTTTTTATATATTAGAATTTGTAGTTTGGTACTATCCAAGGTTTCAGGCATCCACTGAGGGTCTTGGAATGTATCCCTTTTGGATAATCATTCATGTAAATCTTTGAGAATAATTAATTGTTTGGGCTGTTATATTAATTATGGCAGTCCTGTATTTGTTTGGAGGTTCAAGCATGGAAACCAGAGAGAAGAATGATCCTCCTTTCTCAAGGAAGGAAGAACATGGAGAATAAAGGAATGAAAGGTTATCTTCTTCACCAATTGGGTAAAATATGGTCAGTACTAAAAAAGCTGGATTCAACATTTTATAATGACACCCACCTGTATGCTCATGTAGGATACTGTTAACATTATCCACAACATTTTTATAGCTCAAGCTTCACTGAGGCACTCATTCTTCCAACAAACATTTTCTCAAGGCCTATCATGTACCAGGTTTGGGCAGAGTGCTAGAAATACAAGATAAATGAAATTGCTCCCTGGTTCTGAGGAGTTTCCAGTCTAATTTATTTCAAAGAATAAATGTTCATTAAAATTTATTTCTCTTTATGACTGTGAATATGAGGAAGCTTTAAAGGGAGTTTTTAGGGATAAGGAGATTAGTGAGAATGAAAGAAAAGTGAGGTTTGCCAGTCCTCTGGCATGTTTTCTACTAGGAATGGAGAATAAAAGCAGAATCTTTCAGAATCCAAAACAGACTGGTGGCTATTGAGAGACTGATGTTGGTAATATATTGCCAGTTTGTTGCTGGGAGAGTTTCTCTCTCTCTCTCTCTCTCCTCTCCCCCCTCTCTCTCATCCCTTTCCTTCTTGTTGTCTTTCCTCTCCTCTCAGCAACTCATCTTTGTATTTTGTCCTTGTTACTATTTTTATAACTTGTGTTGGACAGACTGTAATGACAAATATATTTTTCCACATGGTACATATTCAAAGTGATAGGCACTCCATGGCCATCATTGGTCTCAAGGACCAGACAGTTCAAATGATTAATCAACATATGGATCATGTGGACAGATCAAGGTAATAATGTGGCTGATTGTCACAGAGGCTGAACTAGAAGGAACAATACAATTTGCTATGGGTTTATATAAATAGCTTATATTATCACTCCAAATGGACTGAAGCATCCCACTGAGGATGACTCAATGTTCAGATTACAAGTAAAATGACTTAAAAAGGTGTTTAAATAGGTTACACCAAATAAACATTTTTTCCCCACTCACCTCCACCTTCCTTCTGAGATTCAAGAGTCTGTTCCATGCATCTATGTCTCTGGATCTATTTTGTTAATCAGTTTACTTTGTTCTTTAGATTCCACATATGAGTAAGATCATGTGATACTTGTCTTTGGCTTGTTTCACTTAGCATAATACTCTCCAAGTTGAAAGTGTTATTTTGTTTGTTTGTTTTCTGTGTCTGTTTTTAATTTTTGTTTTTTTGCGTAAAGTATTACAAAAAGTATTAGTTATGTCTCCATTTTTTCCCTTTTATTTCCCCCCCGCCTCCCCTATCCCCCCATGTCTTGTGTCCATTGATTATGCTTATATGCCTGCATACAAGTCCTTCAGTTGATCTCTTAGCCCCTCCAATCCTCCCCAGCCTTCCCACTATAGTTTGACAGTCTGTTCGATGCAACTCTGCCTCTGTATCTATTTTTGTTCACCAGTTTATAATGTTCTTTATTATCCATAAATGAGATAGATCATGTGGTATTATTTTTTCATTGACTGGCTTATTTCACTTAGCATAATGCTCTCCAGTTCCATTCATGCTGTTGCAAGTGGTAAAAGTTCTTTCTTTTTATAACAGCATAGTATTCCATTTTGTTGATGTACCACCGTTTTCTAATCCATTCATCTGCTGATGGGCACTTAGGCTGTTTCCAAATCTTAGTTATGGTAAATTGTGCTACTATGAACATAGGGATGCAATCCTTTCTGATTGGTGTTTCTGGTTTCTTGGGATATACTCCTGGAAGTGGGATCACAGGGTCAAATGGGAGTTCCATTTTTAACGTTTTGAGGAAACTCCATACTGTCTTCCATAGTGGCTGCACCAGTCTGCATTCCCACCAGCAGTGCACGAGTGTTCCTTTTTCTCTGCATCCTCTCCAGCACTTGTCATTTGTTGTTTGTTGATGATAGCCATTCTGACAGGTGTGAGATGATACCTCATTGTTGTTTAGATTTGCATATCTCAGACGAGTAGTGACTTTGAACATGTTTTCATATATCTCTTGGCTTTCTGAATGTCCTCTTTGGAAAAGTGTCTATTTAGGTCGTTTGCCCATTTTTAGATTGGATTGTTTATCTTCCTTTTGTTAAGTTGTATGAGTTCCCTATAAATGTTGGAGATTAAAGTTTTATAAGTGATAACATTGGCAAATATGTTCACCAAATAAACTTTAAAAGATTTTTAATGCATCAAAATATTTCACCCATATTTAAGCATAAGCAGTAGTTAAAAATGCAAGCCCTAGGGAGACAGCAAGATGGCGGCATAAGGTAAACACCGTAAATGCAGCCGTGCACAACTATTTCAGAATAACCATGAAAAGAAAACACGGACACCACTCACACCCACAGGAAGGCTGGCTGAGTGAAAATCCTACAACTAGAAAGAAACTGAGACTCAGAGGAGTGGTGGAAGCAAAGTACAGAGGTACGGAGGCACACACACAGGGCTCAGGGAGAGGGCTGGTGTGAGAGGACACGGTTCTTTTCCAAAATGGAGAGAGCCACAAGCTCCTGGCAGCTCTGAACTCCATTTCCAGGTACACACCCGGAAAAGGGGGACTGACTGGCACTGGGAGGAAATCCAAAGCGGGTTTCTCTCAACGTTGCTTGCAGCAATTACCGTGGGACACAGAGACCCAGTGTCTCTTAGCGCGGGGCTGAGAAGCAGCCATAGCTGTTTGCTCTGCCCTGCTTTACAAACTCCCCGAGGCCCCGCCTCTCACAAGCTGCATCAGAGGCTTTTGCATATAAAAGGCTGAGTAGCCTAAGGCAAAGGCTAAATCAACATCTCCTTAAAGATAAAAGAGCCAGCCTCACCCAGTGGCCAGAGTGGGACCATCCTAAATAAAACTCACATCCACAAGGAACACACTCAGG
>PVJC01010893.1:0-42708 GCA_004026665.1 Murina feae | reverse complement strand
AGACACACACAGGAGGACTGCTCCGAGCCTCAGATGCAGCTGGGGGCAGGTCCCCGGTGATCACACACACACACACACACACACACACACACACACACACAAAAGGCGCCTGGCAGACTGGGGCCATCATAGGACATCCACTGAGGGGTCCCAGACTGTGAGAGGGCACAGGCCGGGCTGAGGGACTCCCTCCACCCCGAGTGCACAAATTTTTGTGCACCGGGCCCCTCGTCTGGTAATAAAATCATGTTAACGGGTTTAGCATGGTATTTGTATTTCCCTTATTACTATGTGGTCAAACATCTTTTCATGTATATTTTATCTCATCACGTTTCCTCTTTTGTGAGATACCGGTTTGCGTATTCCCCACAATTTTCTATTATTTTTTATGCTTTCCAATTCATTTGTGAGGATACCACTAATTCTTTGTAAATTACACATATTGCACACATTTGTCAGTTGGTGTTTTGTTTTTGTTTTTGTTTTTTCATTGTCTCTAGTCTGTCTTTTGTTGAACAGAAGATTTAATTAACAAGTTAGTGGAGTATATCTGTCGCTTAATGTTTAGCATGCATTTTAACTCATCTTTCACTAGCTCAAATTTAGAACATTAATAAATATTATTCTTTATTTTATTCTAAGGTCTTAGAGTTTCTTCTTTAATTTTTTAAGTCCTTAATCCATCTGGAATTGATTTTTGTGTATGATGAAAAGTAAGAATCCAGTTTAAGAATCCAATTCATGTGGACAGTTAATTGTTCATTCATTCATTCTTATTAAATAGTCCTTCCATTTCACCATTATCTTCAATTCCTCCTTTGTGATATGCCAAGTTGTAAAACACGTTCTATTTCCCAGATCTTGATTTTGCTCCATCAGTCAATATTTTTAAATCCCTGTGTCAATTCCTTATTGACTTTATTATTACAGGCCTTGGGATCCTGTATGGCACATGCCTTAATCATTTCCCCAGGAAGGTTCTTAGCTATTCTTCTTCTTTTGCTCCTTCAGATAAATAATAGAATTAGCTCCTTAGCTTGCCAAGTTTCATGAAAAAAACACTGTTGGGATTTTGACTGAGATTGCATTGAATTTCAGATAAATTAGAGGACAACTGGTGTTTATATGATTTTGAGTTTTCACATATGTACAAAATAGGACAGCATTTATCTACGTCTTTCAGAAAAAAAAAAATTGATTGGACATGGAGGCTTATCTTCTCCCAATTTTGTAGTTTAGCAAAATGCTGGCTCAGCTGGTCTGAATTCAGTGAAGGTCTAAACCAGCACCATACTCTCCAATAGATATATAATGTAAAGTGCACATGCAATGTAAAATTTTCTAGTAGCCACATTTAAAAAAAAAGTAAAAAGACACCGATGGAGTTAATTATAATAAAGTATTTAAACTGACATATCCAAAATATCCTTTTGGATATGAAAGTAATATAAAAATTATTAATGAGATTTTTTTATAACTTTTCTCACTTTATCTTAAAAAGCTAATGTGTATTTATACCTAAAACACATTTTAATATGACTGACCTCATTTCCAATAGTCAATAGCCATGAGACTACTGGACAGCTATAGCATTTTCCTAGTTCTCTGATCAGGAATTATTATTTAATTTGTAGTCACCTAGACTCCTGGGCCCTTCTGTGAACTACAAACAGATAAAGAGGTGCTAGGAAAGAGTCTTCTACCAGAACCCTTTTTATGATGCACCCAGTCCTGTGATGCCTGTGCTTGAAAGAAGGTGTGGTTTCCAATTATTGGATGCTGAGATTTACAAATGTCTTTTGAATCAAGCTCACTGATTATAGTGTTTATGTCACATATATTTATGAAAGGTTTGTCTGCTTCACTATAATAATAAAAGTATAATATGCTAATTAGATCAGACATTCTTCCAGATGACCTTCAAATGAAGCCAGGACTGCGAGGGAAGCCCAGGTCCCAGGTGCCAGAGGGAAGCTGGTGCTGGCAGCTGGGGAAGGAAGGCCTACTCTTGCATGAATTTCATGCATCGAGTCTCTAGTCTATTAATAATTGGGAGAGCCCTAGTCTGGTTGGCTCCGTGGATAGAGTGTTGGCCTGTGGACTGAAGGGCCCCAGGTTCTATTCTGGTTAAGGGCATGTACCTCGGTTGCAGGCTCCCAGCCCTGGTTGGGGGTATGCTGGAGGTGACCAGTCGATGTCTCTCTCTTACATCGCTATTTCTCTCTGTCTCTCCCTCTCCCTTTCACTCTCTCTAAAAATCAATGCATAAACTATCATTGGGTGAGGATTTAAAAAGTAATAATAAATAAATAAATAAATAAATAAATAAATAAATAAATAATAATTGGGAGAGATGTGTTAAAAACTTACACAATAATAGTGGCATTATCCTGAAACGAAAGTTTCTGTGCTGTTTTCCTCATAACCACCCTACTTTGTTTTGCTTCAGTTCAAAGCATATGGCACAAAATTCAGTTCTTTTTTTTCCCCAGCTTTTAGAGAAAAATGGGGCATTATGTGTTTGAAATTTCCCTTACATCAGCAAACCTATTAAAGCATGTTTTATTCAGGATCCACTTGTTTCGTGGCAAGGGGAGCAAAACTTCTTAAAAGCAGTTTTTCCTTTTGTGTGTGTGTGTGTTTTTCACCACCTAAAAATCCTTCAGGAAACTAACAGTTGCCTGTGTGTTTGAGCAAAAGTTGCTTTCCGAGTTGTCTTTTAATATTTTTTATTTATATTTTTCTTTAGTTGTTTCACAAACATTTCAAGCGTTTATGTTTACCAAAGCTACTCAGTATAACTATGTTTTCTGACTTTGTTCCCATATATATAAACATATGCTTTAATATGTTTAATATAAGATTTAACAAATATTTGCCAATGTTTTTCTAGTATATTTATTATTTTTCTATTATTTATGATTTTTCTATTAATATTTACCTTTCATTTATCTAAATATTATTTTAGAAAAATGATTGGATAGGAATCTCATCTAATTGTTACTTAATTTTTACTTGATTATCTAATTTTCCTAAAATTGTTAAGGAATATTCCATTCTTTACTTACTGATTTGAAATGCCACTTTTATCAGAGAGTAAATTACCTTGATTATTTGGTCATTTTTCTGGTTCTGATAGTCCAGTAATATCTCTATTAGGTTCCAGTGTTTTAGTGTTTTAATTAGTTTGGGTTTATAGCAAAGCATAATATGTACTAGCATGACTATTTCTTTATTGCTTTTCTTGTTTATGAATTTATCTTGCATATTTATTGTTTTTCATTATACTTTAAACACCCTTCAGTGAAAATATGAAGCTGTTCTAAGATTATAATGGTTAAATTTTTATATTATTTTTGAAATAGTTCTTATTAGTAACATTTCCATTTGGGTAATGGTTTCATTCTCAATACATTCAATTTGTTAGTGTCCATTACTGGAAATTTAAACTTCTCTTCACATGGGCCCTATAAAGTTTATTTCTAAAACAAGCAATTTATTTTTAAACTTTTATTAAGGAAAAGTCAAGCATAAAAATAGAATAGTAAAATAAACATGTTTATCTATTACCTGGATTCAACAATTATCAAGTAACAGCTACTCTTATTTCATCTATGCCTCACCCAAGTCAGGTCAAAATGACTCATTTTAATTTGAAGCAAATTCCAGAAAATGTTATTATTTGTATATACTTTATATGTTACTTATTTCACTTGGTCTAATGTATAATTGGCTTTACTAATGTATTTTTCTATATTGAATTATCATGTATTTCTGAAATGAAAGATTTCTGGTAATTATACATTGATATCTTAATGTATTTTGTGATTGAATGGGAAGTATATTACTTTGTATATTTGTGTCTATCATGTCAGTAAGACTACATTTTAGAACTGAAATTCATTTTTCTCAGCTCTTCAGTAACCAGGTTTTACTAGCTCAGTGTATTAGTTTTCTCTCTCTCTCTGTGTTCTGGAATAGTTAGACTCTCGCTGTTTAAAACTTACTCAAGGAAGCATCTAGTCTTGACAATATTTGGAGAGGTAACTCTCTTCTTCACCTAGATATTCTTTCTCTTTCTTTTTTAAAAATACATTTTATTGATTTTGGGAGAGATAGAAAAGTAGAGTAAGAGAGAGAGAGAGAGAGAGAGAGAAATATTAATGTAAGAGAGAAACATCTACCTGCTGTCTCCTGAATGTGCCCACTGGGGACTGAGCCTGCAATCACGGTATTTGCCCTGACAGGGAATCAAACCGGCAACCCTTCGGTGCATGGGAGGCTGCTCAACCAACTGACCCACTACAGCCAAGGGTCTTTCTTTCTTAAAGTCAGAATTCAGGTTACATGATCCTTTTCTGATGTCCTAAATGATATCATCCATAATAATAAAAGCATAATATGCAAATTGACTAAACAACCAAACAGCAGGACAACCATCAGAACAACCTTCCAGAGGACCACACTATGACATGCACTGGTGCCAGGCCAGCCAAGGAGGATGCAATGCAATTGGTCGGGGGGCCTGCCATTGCCCCACAATTGCCCTGCAGATGGGGGACCCAGGCCACTGGCCAGTGGGGTGATCAAAAGGGGGGCTCCATGATTGCCCCAAAGAGAGAGGCCCAGGCCACCCTCTGTAGAGTAATCAATGGGGGAAAATAGGGTTTTTGCAATTAATCGCCCCACAGAGGGAGGCCCAGCTGTGAGGAGAACAATGGGGGACTCTACAATCACCCCAAAGAGGGAGGCCCAGGCCACCCTCTGTGGGGCAATTGATTCGGGGGCTCTGCAGAACCAAGGAACCAGGGGTGTGTGGCGGCAGACATGGGCTGAGAGGACTCCCACAGCCAGGACTGGGAAGGCCTACCCTTGCATGAATTTCATACATCAGGGCTCTAGTTCATTAATATTATTGTTGTATTGCAAATTTCTGTATAGTCTTCCTCTTCCACAGAGTGTAAGCCTTTCAAATGTAAAAACCATTTTTGACAATAGATACTCACACATGTTGACTAAATAGCAAATTAATAAATTACCCTGACTAATTTGGACACAGCTCTTTTTAATATTGAATGCTACAGAAATAAAAACATTCCAACTATGGATTTTAGAGATGAAGATCATAATTCTACTATGCTTCAAATTTTACTTTGTCCTCTGGGTCCTTTACATACGATAGTGACAACTGAAGCAGCTGCCCTCCCCGAGTGCCCAGGGTATGTAAATGTCCTCTCTTCAGTTTTCTTTTCCTACAGTCTCCATTCCCTCCCTTAGGCTTCCTGAGGAATATAAACTGATATATAAAAGAGACAAAATATTTGAAAGGATAACTGAAAAAAACTTTCTCAAATTCATAAATTGTATGGTGATGCCATCAAGCATTCATGCAGCTAGCAAAAGAATAAACTCAGCAGGTGATGAAGAGAAAGGTTGCAAACATTCATTTTTGGTCTGCAGGAAACTTGCTGTCATCTCTTAGTGTAATAATTTGATACGTGTGGGACTCAGTGCCTTTATTTCTTACTCACAATGATAACTTGTTTTATAGAAACTTAGCTCAAAAACTTAAAAATAAAATTATGGAAGAAAAACAACAAAAAAAACACAATTAAGAATCATTAAAATAATTGTAGATATTGAATAACAATAAAGTGAGAATTTTTAACCATCTAAAATATGGTAAAAAAAATACTTAGTGCTTTTTAAGAAATTGTGAAATGTTTCAGATTTGTTTTAGATGTGAAAACAAACTTATATACACTGGGAGTTTTTGTCATCTTTATGACTCAGTGAAAAAAATTAAACTTGGGCAGGCAGGGCTTTTCCTCAATTTCAACTGTCCTAGAAAGAAAACAAGTTTTTTCTTACGATGACTTATACACATTATGCTTTCTTTCAATGTCAGAGGCCAGTTCATATTCTGCACATTTGAAACATACTTGCTTGGATCACATTCTGGACATTTCAATCATATTTCATTTGGTTTCATTGTATTGTATTTAATGCTTCTGTTTGTATCTCGTGAAAAATACATCTTGAAGTTTTGTACTTCACTGGATTTTTTTTGTTTGTTTTCCTGTCCATATTGTGTGGGAGTTGGGAAAAGAGATGTAGCCTGCTATGTATACAGAACAACGATTAAAATTACTTTAGAGTAAAATAGAAGTTTCTAGACACTCACTGAAAGGAATTTTTAATGAAGATTCTAAATTGTCTGTCTAATCTCTCCTTTTCACTTTTTCAAATGGTTTTCTTTCTGGAACAGCAGCCTATCCCCCCCTCCCTACACACACACACACACACACACACACACACACACACACACACACACACACAATGTGCTTATGGGAATCTACTAACACCTTTCGACTTTGACCTTCTGGACCTCTTAAAGTCATCCCTGGAAGCCTAATTGCAGAGATTAAATCCAGCTCATCACATTGTAATTATCTAGTGCACATCTGTTCCTATCAAAATAATAGATATTCTGCAGAACCAGTAAAACAATATCTAACTCGGCATCACCGCAGCACAGAACAGTGGGAGTCTTACCCAGCGGCCGACTGTCACATCTTCACTAGGCTTACTTCTGCTTCATCCTGCAAGTTTAATAAAGCAAAGCCCTCTTCCACAGTACCCACCCTATTCATTCTTAGCATCTTCCATATAATTTTTCTTTGCAAAGCATTTTCATGAAGCCCAAGGATGTAAAATATAACACTATCTTTTTATAGTGTTAATTTCCCCAAACCATGCCTTCATCCATGCACAGCATGGTGAGATGTAAATGTCTCTCTTTTTTTGGAAATAATCAGTTTTCCTATTGCCGGTTCCCAGCAGCTTTCCTGACATTAAATATAAGAACACAGCTGGAGGTCCTTGGTTACCTCTTGGAGAAAGATATAAAAGATAAAGCAGATGCCACATAGTCTCAAACCAGGATTTTTAAGAGCCTCTCACCTATAATTAGCCTCTCTTCCATTATTGTGTTACCATCGTAACCCCTGTTTTGAGGGTTTTTTTTTCAATTTCAGAAGAGACTATTAAACTAACTTTCAAGCCTGGAAGTTTTTCTTAATGAAAGATTTTTCTGAACCATATCCTAGACAGAAAAAGACCAGGTCCTGAGACCTAGAGTCTATCCACCGTAGCTCATGATGGAGAAGGTGATCATGTCCATGGTCCTGCAGTGCTCAGGGCATTTTTACGCAATGGTTTGGGGAAGAAAGATGTCAGCAGTTTTGAAAACATTTACATTGGCTGTAGATAAGAGGGGGCAGGAAAAGGTGAAGCAGGGGCAGTTCTAAGTTAGGTACACAGTCCCATCAGGAAGAAATAGTTCCTACTTCTCGGTTGGTTGTGGTAGCAGTCTAGAAAGTCTATGCAAGGTAGAAGGCAGTGGCTTCTGGTAGTCAGTTATTGCTTTTGGTTTTTTTTAGATATTTTCCAGGAAGTTAATTCAAAATTTTAACATACATTCAGGAATGTGAGCAATCTTTTGTTAGTTTCCACCTGTGGTTCAGTTAACCCAGTAACCTCTTACCTCTTTCTCCCACATTCTGCCATGCTGTAATTAAATTTGGGACATCTCCGACTCTTTCTCTTATTAAAACTTAATTTTTAAAACTAGCTGTTAATTCACAGAAAGCTTCAGAACTAAACAAGATGGCTTTGGATATAATTATTACCACAGCTGGAAACACATCTAAAGATCTTGATATAGTTATTTCTGTTTTAAAACCATATTTGACTTCACCAATATGTTTATAGTATTATCAAAATTACCCAAAGACCAATTACAAGATTCAAGAGGGACATATCACAGTGATAAAGGCATTAACTTGAAAGGTGTGTTACTCCTTAATACCAACTTCACAGGGCAGCCATTAACTTCTGAGGAAAGACTAACTTCTCAATCGAGTCTCTACAGCCCAGTGTTTATGGAGAGTAGAATATAGGTAGCAAAAGCATAAGTGCATGTTAAGAAATAGTGCATGCATCTCAAATTGAAAAGACAGAAAATGAGAAGCTGCTAAAAAGATATACAGGTTGCTTTTCCTAGGAAGTAGATTCTGAGATGGAGATGTGCCTGAAGGAAGTTTACTGGGAAGTGTTTTCATAATGCACACCCGTGGGGGGAGTGAAGGAACCAGGAGCGGGGCTGAGTGAGAAGTTGAAACACAATGTAGTCATAGCATGGGCCTCAGCTGAGCTCTGGAACAGGGATGACCCTTCAGAGAGTGGAGGTCAAAAGGATATTTTGCCAAGCTTAATTACATTGAAACTCATTTTAAAAAAAAGGGGGAGGGACTATTGCAGAATTCAAAAGTGTTTAGGCTTGGCATCATTGACCCAAGTTCCCTGAATATTGTAAATTGCCCTGTGTTCCACTTTGAAATTCGCCTGTGGTTGTAGTCATCACATGAAACTTGACTACCTCTATTTATAGTGTGTTTTGTTGCAAATGCTGTGATAAAATACTAGAGCATATTTCTCTATTGCTCAAGCCAGCGTCCTGGAAGTCATGGTTGATGCCCGTTTCCTTTGCATAATACACTCCAGTTTCTAGGCCACTCAAATTTCCCTCCTAAATCTGCCTCGACTTTACCTTTTCCTCATCCCTTGTTACTATTTGTTTAATGGAATTCATTAAATTTTGTTACCTGGATTACTCAAATAATTTCATCCTGGTTTTCCCAGATTTGACACTTTCTGGATATATCCAATAGCTGAGAATCATGGTAGAGTGCCCAGAAGGAATTTTTGAAAAAAATCTCCTTTTATAAGAGGTTGTGAAAAAACTCCCTTCTGATGTAGTATTTACCCTCATTATACATGTTCCCTCTTACAGTTCATAGGAAGCCAAGAGGAAAATAAAATGTAATATATTTATTATGTAATACACGCACACGTATTTGAACTAAAATGTCTATCATAGCCAGAAGTTTCTTAAGAAAACAGTAAGACAATTACACCAGGTTCACTGTTGTATGAACCAGAGACAAGCCAAAAACACAAGGAACCCTGAAGTTTATGCCACTCCAAGGCATGCAGAGACATTGAACACAATGGCACTGACAGTCGCTGCCAGAACTTAGAATAAGTGCTCTTAAATGGAACCATTTTAAATTGGAGATTGTCTCTCTGAGACTGTTAGGAAAAGCCAGGGGGAACACTGCTCCAAGAGACCATCAGTCTTAAAGTCTGTGGTTAGATCTAGAAAGTTGTTTTGCACGCGCTGACTCTGTTCATCTATGAACCTCGTCCAGGTCACTACTCTCTCCTTAGTTCCTTCCCGTATGTCCCATCTGCAATGTGGTGCCTGGTGTCGAGTGCCTGCTGGTGTAGGCACTTTTTGCTTTCTTTTTCCTTTGCGCAGAAAATGTCTAAATTCTTTTCATTCAGAGGCCAAATTGTGCTTTTATTCTCCTATCAGCTTAATAGTACAAAGGTCTGCTTCACATACCCTAAATTAGATCAAATTAAAATAAGACTAAAAGAGCTTAACAGAAGATATCTAGATGTACTGATTTCTAACACATTCAGTATCAATAATAACACTCCTATATAATAAACAGGTAATATGCAAATTAAGCCTCATGCCTACAGCAGAGGTAGGGTTCCCATAACACAAGATGGCTGCACCCACAGTGGAGGCAGGATTCCCATAACAAGTCATAAGGAATGATCAGCAGGAACCTGAGGCTGCATGGCACTGGACCAGGGTGGGGGACCTCAAGCTGCACCCTCTACCAGGCAGGGCTTGATGGGGGTTTTGAGGCTGCGCCTCTCTCCTGGCATCAGGCTAGGGGACCTGAGAGCTTGATGGGGGTGGGGCCGGCCGGGTCTGGGTCTCACCCATTGGGGATGGGGCTGGCCAGGTCTGGGTCTCACAGGATTTCAAGGTGCACATGGGTGGGCAGGGACTTGACTCTGGGTCCCATGGCATGCCCCAGGCTCTGACAGGAGGAAGATTTTCATATACATTTTATTAAATTTCTTTCACCTCTGATACTTCTATTATAGAGAAAGGGCAAATAGCAATATTAAAATATTGCCTCTGATTAATTCCCTTTTAATGTGCACGGATTTTGTGCACTGGGCCAGTAGGGATAATAATGATACTGTTACATTGTTTATAATATAGACTGTTCTAAGTAGATTTCATGTTCAGCAGTTTTGAGTAATTCTAAGAACATAACCCTGTGATGTATGAAATATCCTTATGCACAATTTATTGATGTAGAAAAAGCACAAGCAACAAAGTCACTTAGCTACAAAGTAGCAAAGGTCAACTCTGAATCCAGGCAGCTTAGCTCTCAAATTCATACTTTGAACCTGTACACTCTGCTGCCTCTCACTAATAGAACCATTGTCTCCCTAGACCACCAAGCACAACACATCCTATATAATAAAAGGGGAATATGCAAAATGTCCCCTCAACCAGGAGTTCAACCAGAGTTTGACCAAGGGGTGGGGCTGGCCTACCAACTACCCATGGCCTTTCCCCCCAGCCAGCCCAGCCCAACTGGCCCTGATCAGGGCAGGCCAGCCTGACCCCATCCATGCACAGATTTGTGCACTGGGCCTCTAGTTGTATTATAATAAATTATGCCAAAGCCCCAACACTAACCCAGACCTTCAAGCAAATACTAATCCTCATTCTTGATCACAGATGTTTTCTTTTCAAACAAATTTGCAGCAATTCTTAACATTGCTTCTTCTAAATCACCAGGACCCCTTTGTCATTTCACATGAGGGCATCAGCCCTACACATCCACATGCGAACATCTGCACACTTGAAGGTCTGTCCAACTCATTGTCTTGGCCGCCCTGTTATTTATTGCCACCATTTGTTGAAACATCTCTCATGCAAGTCCATGGCATAGTTAGCATCAGCTAAACCACAAAGCAGAAAAAAAAATTATGCAAATGCACACAGCCAAGCTGGAAGTCCTTTGATTTCCTGGGGTTAAATATAATGAAACCACATTGCATATTTTATGATCATAATCTAATGAAAAGGCACTAATAGCAATGGCCAGTGTCAGGGACAACATTTGGGAAAACTTCACACAGAAGGTTACATTATAATAATAGCACAATAATGCAACCAGGAACCAAAATAAATCATTTAATGTGTTGTTTCAAAGTGACACTTAGCCCAATCATATAGTTTTGGGAGGAACATGAATGCTATGTCTATTATTCCTCTAAAAGAAAAGTATGAATAGGAAAAGCTAGACTGGGTATAAAGGAAACATGCATCACAAAGAAAATTTTATTTTAAAATTTTGAGAAAATTTGTTTCTGTACCATTTAGATGTCCAGTCTCAACCAAGTGAAAATGTGGTAAGAAGTGTGGGGAAAGTATGCAAGCATAGTATGGCCTGGAGTATAAGATCAGTAGCCATAAAAACACACTTTGATTTCCAGCTACCTCTTTGCTGCATGAAAAACTTTGGGCAACTTACAGAAAGACCCTGTATCTCAGTACTCACTATGTGACTACTATATATGCTATTATATTATCTATGTATTTAAATTATCTAATGTATTTGATAATATGAAAAATGATTAATGCCATGACAAAAAAAAGTAAGGAATCTTTAAATCAATGGTAATTGAATTTTATCTTCTTTGATCCTTAGGTGTATTGACAAAGTCATTATAAAACAAAATAAAAATAAGTCTAAAATATTTCACATATTTGTAGGGCCTTAACTATTAATAGCATTTTCTATTTGAGATTTTTAAACTATAGGAGATGTTATGGAATGGAAATTTGTTTAAATACTAGAGTGGTAAGCATCACATCAGGAGACAGAAACCACAGAGCAATTTGAACAATGAGTCCTTAATATAAAGGAGTATTAACTACTAACAGGAGGTTAGCTACTGAGGGGATTCAGTGAAATTTAAAGAACACAGGAGCAGCAGATAATGGGAGTAATGACTACTTTATCCATAAGGCTGAGGCAGAGTACCAAAAAAGAAGCAAATTGGTGGAAGGCCCCCCCCCCCCGCTAAGGATGAGATCCACACCTGGTCGCGCAGAACATGGCTGTGGCCTACAGATCATAGAAGAGTTCATCTAGATGCCACAGGCCAAGAATTGCCCATAGGAAGTTACACTGGAGTGCTGAAAAAACTTGTGTGAAAGCTACCTGGGGGGCCGCCATTGAACTTAGCATTGGGTTGTCTGCGACAGTAGCAGTGTTCAATGTGAAGCTACCGCCTGCAGAAAGACCTCAGCTAGGAAGTTATCTAGGGTGTCCGTGGAACTCTCTAGAAAGTTGTTGTTGGCAAAATGCTGAAACTCTTTGGTAGTGAATACCATGAAATGTCTGTTTCTGGTCACCCCAGGCCAGCCAAAATGCTGTAATGGCAAGAAGAGTAGAAGGTACACCAGGAAAAGGAAGGGAGGCCCCTTTCTCTTATAGTGTATCTCAGCAACCTCAACTGACAATGTTTGCCAGAGTTCAACTACACAGAAATGTTTACAAGGTCTAGCTTCACAAGTAGGACAATAAACGGTTTGGATTGGAGCTGAGAGGCACTCGTACACATATGTACACAGACTCATCTCCTGGGGAAAATGGGATACTGTTCCCCATTATTGGCTCTTATGACTCAACATCAGAAGGCTAATCCCCATTTTGGAAATGTAATACACCATGTATCTTAGCCATTGAACCACGTATCACTTAGAGAACATGAGCAGGTGCCCAGCTACTGCCAGTTTGCCTTCCGCAGGAAGACGTATGAGTGTTAGTAGAGACAGCTGTTTCCTTTCTATAAGGCAAGTTTGTTGTGAGTGGTTAGCTTTCGCCAAATATGCTTGCCCCTATGTATGTATGTCCAGGAGTGGAGCGAGATAAATGCAATGTCATTGGTATGGTTTCCCGAGGAGCAATCAACTAAAACAAGGGGAATGCCTAACGTCAACAGCCACTGCACATAGGCCTGTTTCTTTGGTCAAAAAGTGTTGTCAGTGATGTGTGTCAGGGAGACTCTTTCATCTCACACTCCTCTTCATCCTGCATGCATTCATCTTAGGTGCAGGCATGTATTGGCATGACCAGTTTGGAGACACACTGACAATATATTCTAAAAAGGAAGATGTAGCTTGTTTTGCTCAGTGGTTGAGCATCAACCCATGAACCAGAGAGAGAAAGAAAGACACCCCACTAACTGATTCACTCCTGCTGGGCTGGTTATGCTTTTTTTTTTAATCACACTTTTATACAACTGTTGGCCATACTATTTTTACCTTGAGAGGATTGGTACGTATTAAGATGTGGAGTAAGACAGTCAAAACATGTGCCTCTTTTCATTGTGAAGTACTTTCTGGAACAATACCTATTAAATTGACTTAATTATTTGCCAGTGTTCTTTATCATGCATTTAAAATCTTTTCAAGGTCACATAGGTAATTTTGTATTTTCTGGTAACCATGTTAAAAAGGTGAAAATAAAACAAGTGTGATTATTAATTTTAACGATATATTTAACCCAATATATCCAAATGTTACTTTAACATATAACCACAGAAACACTTATTAAAGAGATATTTTACATTTTTTTCTCCATTCTAAGTTTTTGAGATCTGGTATATATCTATGCTTAAAACATCTCTCAATTCAGACTAGCCACTTGTAAAATGTTGATGAAAATATTTCATTGTTTGAACTAACTTCACCAGTTTTTTGTTTTGTTTTTTTTCTTTCCTTTTATTCTCAGGTGTTGGTTTCAGCTGTTGTTTTCAGCAGTGCGGTGTCTCCTCCGGGGAATTTTCCAGGTAAATTTCTACTGATGGCCTGCCAACGGGTCAAGCTTACATCCTGGCTTTTCTACAGCAGAACAGATAATACCCTTTGAAAAGTGGAAAATACTTGCCTCTTGCTAAAGGCTCTTTATCTCTTCCATCTGGGGACATAGCTGTGGGCAAGAGCCAGAGAATTCTCAGGTGCACGCAGATCTAAGTCCATGCAGGAAGGGCAAGGATGGAACCTGTCCTCTTTCCCATACCTGAACAGTTTAGTTACCAGCATCCTTTCACCTGTAACCAGGAATGAACTCCAACTCATTATCTGGAATGAGGTACGGCAAATGATAGCTTACAAAATAAAAGTCCCTATGTACGATGAGAAAAGAAAAAGAGAAATCTATGATTATCATATTAAAACATGTTTGTTACTATGAGGCAGAAACAAAAATGCAAGTAGCTTTTAGAGTATGTTTAAAAATAAATAAGTAAAAAGATACCAACCCAGCATGCATGGCTCAGTGGCTGCGCATCTGTCTATGAACCAGGAGGTCACGGTTGGATTCCTGGTCAAGGCACATGCCCAGGCGGTGAACTCAATACCCAATGAGAGGGATCAATGTTCCTCTACCTCTCTATTCCTCTCTGAAATCAATAAGAACATATCCTATATAATAAAAGTGTAATATGCAAATTGATCCTAACAGTGAAACAACTAGATGACCACTCAACTAGTCACTATGAGGCACACTGACCACTTCTCCGTCCCTTTCCCCAGACAGCAGGCTCTGATTGCCCGATGGCAAATGGGGAACCATGGGTGAGTGGTGGCGGGGGACAGGACCAGCTGCAGGCAGCCAGGGAAGGTGGCCCTGATCACAGGCCAGACATACAGACCGTACCTAGTTTAAAAATAAAAGGATACCAGAACCATTGTGTGATACTAGTATACCTCAATCAATATATGAGGTGTGTTTGTACAGTGTGTGTATGTATGTGCAGTGCTAGTGGGAGATATTTGCAATTTGTCAAAGTTTCCCAAAAGACTCTACTATTTTAAAACATCACTTGAGAACAACTCTTAGAGGTTGTGAATATGATCAGAGTCAAGTGGGACTAGACATACAAGGACAGCATTTATCTTTGCCCTATACCAAAAGCACCCATACTGCATTACTAAGAAATGAATATTTTATTAATATTTTTAGATGGGTTAGATTTTATAAATTGTGTAAAACTCTCCTCAGAAAAATTCTCTTCAAATGTCTTCTGCAAGTACCAGCTCTTTTTGCTCTATTTCTCAAATCATCATAACTGTGACTCATCAGAACTTTACTCTCCATGGAACTCTACCAACCCCATCTTAACATTCCCTTTGTATTCAGAAAAATTTAGTTGCCTCTCAATTAATCTGTTTTGTATCTCTACTTATTCAGTGATTCCAATCTTTTCTATTGAGATGTCAAGGTAAGGAACATTATAATATAGATATATAACATAAATACTAAAATATTAAATATTGTATTAAAATATAAAATGTTAATCAAACAAGGATGATTCTGACATGTTTCCCCCTTTTTCAAATATATAAAATGTACTGAAGATGGAGTAAAGGATGCTAAATAAGATTTGAGATAAAATCCCCAAACTGGCACTTATCCTGAAATTTAATGTAATAATTAAGTATTATATTAAAATATAAATGTATAAATACAAATATAGTACACTTTATTTATTTGGAGAAGGGGGAAACATATCAGAATCATCCTTGTTTCCCAATCCATTTCCTTCTGATCTCAAACAAGCCATAGCTTTTGTAGCTGTAGAATTGTTCAGGCTGAGTTTACTCCTGACCTTGGACTCAGAGTCTTGGGCTTAATATGAACCCTATATTTAGTTGCTAACATATAACCATTCTGGTTTTTCAGGCCTCTGGAGACGTAGAGGGACGGAGAAGTGGTCAGTGTGCCTCATAGTGACTAGTTGAGTGGTCATCTGGTTGTTTCACTGTTAGGATCAATTTGCATATTACACTTTCTGGTTGCCCAAGCCCCTGCAAGGTTTTCTGTTGTAATTCCCGCTCTGTGCTCTCTCATTTCACTAGTCTCTGAACTTTACATTCACCAGATTCAGTAAGTGCTGACTTAACCTCTCTCACACATGCACTTGCTTGGTATCAATCATATTCATCTCATCTAATCTGTCTTCAATACCAGTCATTCTTGCTTGCCTCATCTTGCTGTTGCTGAAGTTTAATTTGTATACTTCTCTTTCTTGACATTGCTGCTCTAAGCCCTCAGGAAGGTAGTCATTGACTGCTCTTTTTAACTCTAGTGTGACCTTGACTTCAAATTTTGGACTTTTAAATTGTGTAGGAACTTAAAGATTATACAACCTGCATTTTATGTCCAAGAGGTTAGAAAACTATTTGTCACAATTAGAAATAAAACTAGAGCTTTCTAATTTCTAGGCCAGTGGTCTTGTCACTAAATCATGCCTCTGGTTGTCAAAGTATCTGCAGTGGGATATTTGACCTCTTGTGCCCTTAATTTTTCATCTTTCTAATAGAAATGGCTTCTAAGGTCTCTCTTGAATCAGACTTTGTCACTCATTACTGTGACATCAATAGTGCAAATATTTTCAAATTCCAAGTATAGAAAGAGATTGATTCTGTGAACAAATGAAATGTTTTTTAAAAAAATACTACAAAAGATTAGTTGTATATTCATTTGAATATATGTTTCCTTAAAAAACTTAAGTGAAAATAAGTTTAACCAATTTATTTTGGTGATTATTGAGCCTTAGATGCAAATTCAGCATCTCTTAATATTAATATTTTAGGACTATTAGTGTTTATCAATGAATATAGGTATCTAATAAAGTAAATAAAATTTTCAACAGCAATCCCCTCTTGCTCCAAAATTTCAAATAATTTAAATTTTATCAGTAAGACTAAAAACATTAAAGCAGCATGAGCCAAAGGAAGAGGCTGTGCTAAATGCTATACAGAGTTATGTAGTTGAAATTCTTGTTCCCTGAGGATTTAAAATTTAAAGTAGTCATATAAAAACTGACAGGACTATACATAAATGGCATAAAGAAAGCAGGGCATAATTAGGCCATTTCCCATTACATTAAATAGAATTTCTGTAAATATCCCTGCATAAATTAATCTATGCCATAAATAATAGCTTATTTATTTTAACCAGTACTAAGTAATATCATTCTCTTTGCTTGAGAAGGGAGGGGTCATATAGTTGCTAGAGCTAATTACTGCAGTTTCTAAAAACGCAACCTAATTAACAGAAGTTGGAAATGGTTGAAAGAAAACAGCATAGAAATTTCAAAATTCCATCAGATACTACGAAGGAATATGAAGTTATTTGCAGTAGGCATGAAAGAAATTATTAGAGATGGCTGCAAAGAAAAGAGCAATACAAAGATGAAGACCAGGAATAATACTATAAATCTCTCTGTCTTACTTTTGTCTCCTGGTCTGATAAGAAAACTAATAAAATATGGTGCAAATTAAGCTGATCTTTCAAAATAAAAGATTAAAAACTTAAGGAATGTTTTTGTCTACTTTAATTGTACTCCCACTTACCTTCCACCATCAAGTACCCAGATTTCAAATGTCTGCACCCAAGGACATGATTAGAGATTAATGTTTATTAAATTCATTATTTCAGAAGTGTGGAAATTCTGGATGATGGTAACATTCATAATAAGTTTGTGGGAAAGGGTGGTCAATGCTTCAAAATTAACTGTCATGCAGGTCATGGCAGGTAAAAAATATGCTTTGCTAACATATATAAGATAGTACATTCTAATAAAGAGAAATAAATAAGAAGAAAGCCAAAAACAACCCAGGGGCATGTCAATTAAAAAGGTCAGAAGAAGTTGACATGACTCCGAAATCAGATTGTGATGTTCTCTGTGGCATTCTCTTGAGTGTTGCCTATCTGAACACTTAACTGTTACAAATGTTGTTTCTTTATATGTCTGATTTCTTGCTTAGTTATAACCTACTTACAGGTAGAGATTGTGTTTTTCACATTTTTATTCATAGTGAAGTATCAGCAGATACTGGTGCCTACACCCTAGTGCCTCTCAAATCCTTCTCTAGTGTCCATGCTTTGGTGATATACATCAGAGTCACATCATCTCCTGCCTAGACTGAAGTACCTATGGTCTCATTCTTCTCAAATCAATTCTCTCTTCTCCAACAAGAGTGATTTTGTTTTAAAGACAAATATTATCACCCCAACATTCCACTTAAAAGTGCAGAGTTCCCCTTTCCTACAAGAAAAATTCCAAGTTTCTTAGCATGGAATTAAAAAGTTTCCAAGTCAATCCTCATAGCATTAAATCTTGCCTCCTCTTTTCCTTTCATGTTGTGCTATTTCAGCCACTGTTCCTCCCAACTGGACAGCCATGTCCACTTGACAAATGCTGAATCATTCTTCAAGATAACTTTTTAGACTGACTTCTAAAATAATGCTCCATTGCTTTTATAAACTTTCTATTTTCACCACTTTGAGTACTTAATTTGTAATTATTGTGACAGACATTGTTAATAAACACCTACATCACAAAATCTTTTCTCCCAGGAGCATGTTTGAAATGCATTTCCCCCATCCCTTTGAAGGTGGGCATGGACATATGCTTTGGGAAATGAACTGACTTATGTGAAGTACTTAATTACCATACCAATGCTTAACTCTATCCATGTGAAGTATTTAACTTCCAATGCCTAACTTGACCTATGTGAAGTACTTTATTCCAAAGTCTAACTCTCTATTTTTCTCTTCTCTACTAAAGCAAGAGTAGAAGCACAGTTTGATAAGAAATTTCAATAATGAACCATCTCATGGGGAACAGTGGCTTAGAATGTATGTAGTCCAGACTTCTAAGAGATCACATTTAAGCCCCTGGAAATTGGGGATTGGTTTCTTTATTAGTATTTCCTGAATGGAATCACTAGTTTATACTTCCTTCTTGTACATTAGACTGCAACGTTCTTGAGAGCAAATACTGTGCTGTGTTATACAAGGAAGAAAAATAACACTGAGAAATTAGCTGAATGGTAGAATAGCCTGGGTGTGACGAATGGACGTTTATCCCTTGTTTCTTTTTATCAGCTATAAAACCTCTTGCGATCTTATTCTCTCTGTCTCCACTTGTTCCTGATGATGAGAAGTCTGCCTGACCGACAGGAAGTAAAATGTTCAGTTCTTCATTTCCTGAACTGCTACTTCAGGGGAAGATGTTATTATCAAATGAAGGACATGAAGAACCAATTTCACAAGACTGACTGCAGCAATATATATGTATCTTCAATGAGTAATCAAGGTAAAATTGAGCTCATTTTTCATGAAAATTTTATGTACAGCTATCAAAAGAAATCATTTTGGCAGTCACATTCTAAGGGCAAAAAGTTGTAGGGGAAACTAATGTGAATGATAAATGTTTTTTCTGTCTCATCTTAAAGGTAAATTTCCTGTTTTCAGCACTAAAAATCTGTTAGTATTATATTTTCTCTCCTCCTTAGCTCAAGTGAATACCAGCAAACCTTTGCATAAAATTTTGCACGGTAGCCAAAACAAATGCATCTTTGATTTACTCTCTTCTGAATTGGCTTGGTTCGGGATTTTTCACATAAAAGAGTTTGGTTTTTCTCTCTTAAGTCACTGTCAGGGCTGGAATTCATTCATCTAAAAATACTATTAGGGATTTCTGTGGCCTGTTTTTAATGCCTAAATTCCAACCATAAATCCACATCTCATTGAGAGGCTTTATCTATTGTTTGGCAATTTGCCAAAGATTTAAATTCACAGTAAAAATTTCTACATGTGAAAATAAGTAAAGATTTTCTGAACTAAACTGTCACTCTTAAAGTTCATTTTTATTTGCTCTGAAACCTTAATAAACAACTCATAGCTTACTTTTCTTCATCTGTAAAATAAAAATGCACCTGAGGAATGTTTTCCTAATTGGGTAAAGATTCCAAAATTTATTAATAGTCCTCAACATTCCTTTGATGTAATCAGTTAGAATACTTATTATTATAGATTAATGAGTTTCTATTAAGAATAATATTAAAAATATAAAAGACCTGTTTACTATTGTAACAAAAAATAAAGTACATAGGAGTATATTTAACCAAGAAGCTAAAAGATCTGTACTTGGAAAACTTAAGACATTAAAGAAAAAAGTTAAGGAAGATATAAATAAGTGGAAGCACATACCATGTTTATGAATTAGAAGAATTAACTTGATTAAAATGTACATACCATCCAAAACAACCTGTAGATTCAATGCAATTCTCATTATTCAATGGCATATATCATAGATCTCGAATAAATATTCTAAAAATTTATATGGAACCAAAAGAGATTCTGAATATCTTCACCAATCTTGAGAAAAAAGAAAAAAGTTGCAAGTATGTAACTGACATAAAGCTACACTCTAAAGCCATTGTAATCAAAATAGCCTGGCATAAGAACAGACATATAGATCAATAGGACAGAATAGAGAGCCCAGAAATCATTTCAAACCTATATAGCCAATTAATATTTGACAAAGGATGCAAGAACGTACAATGGGGAAAAGAGAATCTCTTCAATAAATGGTGTTGGAAAATTCAACAAGTACATGCAAGAAAATGAAACTGAACCACCAACCTAAATCATAGACACGAAAAAACTCAAAATGGAGAAAAGACCTAAATATAAGTCATGAAGCCATAAAAATTATAGAAGAAAACACAGGCAGTAAAATCTCAGACATTCCTCTGAGCAATATTTTTCCAATGTGTCTCCTAGGGTAAGGGAGATAGAGGGAAAAAAAAGGAACTGCATGTAATTAAAAAGCTTCTGCACAGCAAAAGAAACCATCAACCAATGAAAAGGAATCCCACTCTATGGGAGAACATGTTCTCCAATGATACATGGATAAGGAGTTGATTTCTAAAATATGTAAAGAAGTTATAACCTCAACACTAGAAGGACAAACAATCCAATTAAAAAATGGGTGAAAGACCTAAATAGACACTTCTCCAAAGAGGACATACAGATGACCAATAGACATATGAAAAAAAGTTCAGCATCACTAATTCTCTAAGGGATGCAAATTAAAATCACAAAGAAGTATCGCCTCACACCTGTCAGAATGGCTTCTATCAAAAGGTCAACAAAGGACAAGTGTTGTCCAGGATGTAGAGAGAAGGGAACCTTCGTTCACTGCTCATGGGAATGCAGACTGGTAGAGCCACTGTGGAGAACAGTATGGAGTCTCCTAAAAAATAAAAAATGGAACTACCACTCGATCCAGTGACCCCACTGAAACATAGTAGCATTCATCTCTGGTAAAACCTGCTGTTTAAATTTTAGCCCTGCTATTCTGGCTTCTCTAACCATTTGCTTGCTAGAATAATAGAGAAGCTATTTTGATCTCCTGAACTTATATAAATCACCCAATTCAGTTGTGTACCCCATTGATTGTGGTCTTTACAAAAGACATTCTCCTATGCCTGAGAACCAGAACCACAAAAATTTCTTTAATCACTTTTCCGTTGACTCAGTAGCTCTGGGAATGTTTA
The DNA here is from genome assembly GCA_004026665.1 of Murina feae. Taxonomy (NCBI): domain Eukaryota; kingdom Metazoa; phylum Chordata; class Mammalia; order Chiroptera; family Vespertilionidae; genus Murina; species Murina feae. The sequence continues at coordinate 21,338 of PVJC01010893.1, read as the reverse complement.
CCATTGACTCAGTGGCTCTAGGTATGTTTTCCATTGACTTAGTGGCTCTAATAACTAAAACTATAATTAATCTTTCGAGATAACTAACTTGTTCAATTTAGCTTCTGTACAAACTTCTTTTGCAAAATAGTTCCTCATTCCAACCCTAGAGATGTAATTGCTGCCTTTGTGAGTTTTGCCTTTATAAGCCTAATACTCCTGCTATTCAGGGCTGCGAGATTTGGAGAGCTTTTGCCCCCTCATAGCCAACGGCTTTTGAATAAATGACTTCTTAATTTAGCTTCTTGACTTAAGGTGTCCTTTGTGTGATTCGCGGGGTACACTACACCACCACTTCTAGGAATATATCCTAAGAAACCTGAAACACCAATCAGAAAGCACCCCTAAGTTCATAGCAGCACAATTTATAATAGCTAAGATTTGGAAACAGCCCAAGTGCCCATTAGCAGATGAGTGAATAAAAAAGCTGTGGTACATTTACACCTTGGAATACTACCTGGTGGTAAAAAAGAAGGAACTTTTACCACTTGCAGCAGTGTGGGTGGACCTGAGTATCATGCCAAGCAGAATAAGCCAGTTGGGGAAAGGTAAGTATCACATGTTCTCACTCATATGTGGAATCTAATGAACAAAATGAACAAAACAAAATCTAATGAACAAAATAGATCTAGAGGCATAGAACCATGAACAGACTGATGAATTTCAGAGGGCAAGGAGGGATGGGTGGGAGGGGGAGGTGAGATTAACTAGAGAATTTATAATGCATATATGCATAGTCCATGGACATAGACAATAATGTGATGAAGGCTTGGGAGGGGCAGGTGAAGGGAGGAGGAACAGTCAGAAATATAACTTTAAATTTATTCACATGTTCAGTTTTCCACAAAAATAATAACAAAAAAAAAACACAAAGGGGACATCTGCATACTTTCAACAATAAAGATAAATTTTTTAAAAGAATTGATCAATTTGGACTGCATTTGTCAGTTATGAAAGAGTTTCAAAAGTCTGTAAAAGTCAACATGTCAGGAGAAAAAGAACATGAATTTCAAATATCAACAAGAGGTCTTTGCTACCTCAATACAAATCACTGTGCCCTTTGTATGAAAAGTCATCTCAAAGAGGATGAAAAAAATACAGACCTCCTGAGTTCTCTAGATTTAGAAAAACATCCTGCGATGACTCTTAAACAAACATTGAAGCTGGTTTCCACACTCCATGCTTTTTGCCATAAAGGAAAGAAGAGTGTCAATCATTTTGAGAACATTGTGGGGTTTTCTGTTTATTGTTTTTGTTCTTTTTCTTAATGTCTATTCCCATCCAATTAAGAAGAGAAATTATTTGGGCAACAAGAAGTTAATGGCCACATACCACATGATCTCACTTATTTATGGATAATAAAGACCATTATAAGTTGATGAACATAAACAGATACAGAGGCAGAACAGCTTTGAACAGACTGTCAAACTACAGCTGGAAGGCTCGGGAGGGTTGGGGGTGGGGAGTTAAGAAATCAACTGAAGGACTTGTATGCATGCATATAAGCATAATCAATGGACACAAGACACTGGGAGGTAGGGGAGGAGGGGGGGAAGGTCAAGGGGGAAAATGGAGACTTATTTAACACTCTTTGTAATACTTTAAGCAATAAAACAAAATTTTTTAAAAAAGAAGTTAATGGTAGCAATGTAGGAATAAGCCATAAATATTTTTTTTAGAAATCTGACACTCTGAAAAACACTGAGTGTCACCTCGAGTTGTTTTCCACAAAGCAAAACACCTGTAATACAATTCATTTTGCAAGACAAGAAATAGCCTAAGGGTTTATGACACTGTAGAGCAGCTTTCCTCCAGGGCAAGGACTGTCTTAGCTTTCAGGAGGGGCTCATGAAATTGATTACTTTCTTTAGTGAGATGCTAGATGTTTATTGTACATCAAGATGGTGCAGAATACTGGGAACTAGTTCTGAGACAAATGCCAAAGAAGGTGCTAGTATTATAAACACAAGAGATATGTTATTTATGTACTTGAAGAATTTTTATTTCTTAAATAAACAATGGGGTTTCATTTTGATTCTTTCTTTGCCTTCACACTCTTCAGATATGTGGCACTAAAAACAAAAATATAGCCAACTGTTTTTTACTAAAATCAGAAGAAAACTGAGTCTTTGGTTTAAAAAAAAGATATAGGAGAGTGTAAATTACAATAAAGAAACAATAAAACCTGCTTATTCACATCTTAGCCACTAAAAAATACATGGATAACAAATGACTTATTCCTGGAAAATGTGCCTCAAATCCAAATTGTAGCATAACTCACAGTCTAAATAAACATAAAAAAAGCTGTCAAATATGGCTCTAAGTCCCAAAGATCCCATCATCTGCATTAAAAATGAATGAGATGAGAGAAAGGGAAAAACCGTCTGTAGTTTAGACTTGTCATTCTTTTGTTATCTTTATGAATTTCAGGATAAAGGGGCTGGCAAAGTGAAGAAAAACTACAGGAATTCAAAGGAGATTTATGGTTGTAATTGTAATGTGTTAGAACAACCCGTATTTTCGACTAGACAGTCATTAAAATCTGTTGTTTCCTCATAGTCATTTTTGCTACAGCTAAAAAGAAGGGGCTGTTAGAAGCTCCATACTGCGAGTGAGAGGAGAAACAGGAAGAACATTTCATGGCCATTCGTTGTACAACTGATCATAGTACGACTGGGAGTGCCATCCATGCCTGTGCCTTGAAATTTTGTCAAAACTAACACATTCCGGGCTTTTAGACAGGAACATGTCTGAGCTGGATGGTCTTCTTAACCTCTCTCTTAAAAATTCTTCTATTGAAAAAATGAAATTCTCAGATATTTTATGAATTTTGCAATAGAGTCTCAAAGGGAAGTCTGTACAAAAATGTATTAGATAAAATGCTTCTGTATGAGCAGAATCCAACAGCTCTTGAATCAACCATGTGTCAGACAAAAGTGTGTGTGTATGTGTGTGTGTGCAAGAAACAAGATCACTACCGTGGTGGATGGCTACTCAAAATATGGCTTCACCCAGTCTCGCTTACAGAGAATAGATCTTTCAACCTTTCATTCAGCAATTGTCTTCAGCAAGCAAAGAAGTACAGGAAAGGTCAATGGGGAAAAGGAGACATATGTACTACTCTTTGTAATACTTTAAGCAATAAACTAAAATTTTTAAAAATTTTTTAAAAAGTAAAAGAAGTACAGGAAGCCTGGAATGTGTTCAGCACAGGCATGTGAACCACCGGAACCTAGGCCACAACATGTCCACAAGTGAAAAGCATGCACAATGGATTGCAGCAAGCCAGGGGACAGACAATCAGGGTAGATGCAGGTGTAAATGTATTCAGTGCTGAGTTTAAATTTAGTAGCATTACAGAGGAGTTCATGTTGTTGTGAAGCGACTATAAATATATCCCTGGCTATTGCTTGCAATAGAAAAACACACTTACACTTCTTTTTTCCTATTGTAATGGAAATGTAAGCACTGCCAATAACTATTCTCCCCAACAATAAAAGAAGGATGTAAAAGACTGCAATTAAAGACAGGATTGCTTAGTTTAGATATGTGTACAGAGCCAGGTCTCCAACATTTGCCGTAAAATTAGAGAAAAAAAATCTGATTATGAAAACTGTCCATCACAGGGCAGTTCAATGCCCCCCACCCAAACTGTAACAAGCCAAAAAGCGAGATGAAGACTTTAGTTTCTGAAAAATGTCACAGTAAATTTTCTTGTTGATTTGATCCTGTTCTAAGCCAGTAAGCAGAAAGAGGTGGGCTGACAAAATGAAGACCATAGGTCTGTATGCAGAAAACAACTTGCAGTTTGGACTAGGATTAAGTTACCAGTATCTATAACAATAAAAGTGTAACATGTAAATCAACCAAATGGCTAAACAGCAGAACAACCGTCTGGACAACCACACTATGACACGTACCAGCACCACGCCAGCCAAGGCGGGTGCTCCACAATCACCCCATAGAGGGAAGCCAAGGCCACTGGCGGGCATGGCAATCATTTGGGGGCCTCCGCAATCACCCCAAAGAGGGAGGAGGCCCTGGCCACCCTCTGCAAGGCGATTGATCAGGGGGCTCTGTGGAACTGCGGATCCAGGGGTGTGTGATGGTGGACACAGGCAGCACCAGGCCAAGGTAGGTGTGGGCCAGGGGCAGCTGTGAAGCCAGGGCCCACAAAGCTGGCAGCCGAGGTTTGAAGCTGGCAGCTGGGGGGAGGCAGGCCTATCCTTGCATAAATTTCATGCATCAGACCTCTATTATTTAGATATATACCAAGAAACAGGCTCACAGAAAGTCATAATCAAGAACACTGTGGAGCCCTAGCTGGTTTGGTTCAGTGAATAGTATCAGCCTGCAGACCCAAGGTTCCTGAGTTCAATTCTGGTCAAGGTCATGTACCTCAATTGAGGCTCCTCCCCAGCTTGGGCCCTCCCTCACTGGGGATTCATGCAGGAGACAACCAATTGATATATTTGTCTAATGGATAATATTTCTCTCTGTCTTTCCCTCTCTTAAAAAAAAAACCACACACACACACACACACACACACACACACACACACACACAAACTGTGGAGCACACACAAATATCAGCAACCATGCCATGACTCAGTTAGAGATAGCAATGGATTATCAAAGGGATTAGCAATACGCAGCATCCATACTCAGAATGCAAGTGAACTATATGTAACACTGAAACGAAACAGCCACTTTGCCAGAAGCCTCTTAAACTATTTTTGCTAGGTCAGCATCGATTCCCAAGGTGGGAAGTCTTTGGAGCCTGAAAAAACTGTAGGCTTGGAAAGTGGCTCCCTTTGCCTAGGACAAATTTAAAAAAAGGATCCTTTGCTAAGAGTAGATGCTGACCCAGCTCTGGAGTAGCATAACAAAGGGACTTTTTTGAAGGGAGGCCCAGTACCTTGTCCAGGCCAGTGACTCTGAATTCTGGGTGATTTTGCTTCTTAGTTTATATTTGACAATGTCTGCTTGTAAATAGTTCTGCTTGTCACAACTTGGGATGCTGCTGGAATCCAGTGAGGGACATAAGTGCTACAAATCATCTGCAGTGCATGGAGTGGCCCTTCACCACGAAGAGTTATCCCGCCGATGTAGGTAGGATTGGTATTGGGGTGGGAAAGCATGGGCTGGCACAAAGGCAGTGGGAGAAGCATACTCCTTAACACTGCTGTTTGTTCACTCTCTACGGAATGAACACTCAGGAGGCGGGAACTCAGCCTGTGTTATTCAGTGGGCAGTGATAAAGGTATGATGCATGAATGAAAGGGTGGGGAACTAGGAGAGGACTTGGCAGTTATCAGGTTGGACTGACGTGGGGTAGGAACAATCAGCCGTTGGAGAATTAGCTGTGTACGTTGCTACCTAAAAATCCTAACATTATTTGAGCATTCCAAGAGACTAGGTCAAAGGGATAGACTGCCATGATTAGAAAAGATGTCATTATTTATTTTTGTAATCTTTTTCAGTAACAGAAAGGAGAAGGATAATATGCATAAAAAAAGTCAAAACATTCCATTACAAAATACTACCTTCTCTCTCAGGAAAAAAAAAAAAAGTGTAATAAAGGGATATTTTAATTTCACCTTGGCATTCACAGCCAGAATGACTAGGACAGCATTCAACAGGCAGATCGTGCTTAAAGTTTGTATGTTCTTAGCTGAAGCATCTAAATCCTCCATCTTTAGGAATTGTTTGTCCACTTTTCACTCTTACATTATAAAGTCATGTAAGAAGGTAATGTAGGAACATAGGTTTTAATCAGTCTGATTGTGTTTAAGAATATCACTTCCCAGAAAAATTAAATCAGCCTAAAAATCACCATTTTCTACCTGTAAATATATCTACGAGCACAAAATGAAGTAAATTTATTGCTTCATGTATGAATTTTATTTGATTTTTTTAATCTCTTAACAGTTATCAATTTAATCTAACTAATACTGGCCCTTCTCCTGATAGTCTTCTGCTTGGGGTTATAAAAAATATAAAAATATATCTTTTTTCCCTCCTCAAACAACATAATGACTGAATTGAATATAGTTTTGGCTATAACTTTTCAGAGAACATTAAATTCTTATCCTTTGTATAATGGGATTCAATGAGTAAATTCAGAAATAAATCGTCAAGCTGCTTGTTGGCAATAGATTAAGTCACAAAACTGGTTTAATTTCAACTAGCTAAAAATAGGCATTATTTGAAGTCAAATAGCTTAATTTAAATACTAATTATACCACATCATAAAGATATTTTATAAATTTTTCCTCAATCCACCTTTGTATTACCAATCCATTTTACAAAATTTTTGGAAAATGATTGGGTCTGGGAACAGAAGCACAATTGTTTATAAGTCCAGAAACCAGGCCTGTTTGCCTGACATACAATGCAAGGAAAGGACCAGGTAGCCACGGGGGCCAGAATCTGTGATAACAAGTACTGTGAGGGCTGGTTTGGATACATTCAGTCTTCTTTTTCTAATCATGATATGTAATCTTAAGTGTTTAGTCTTTTGCCTATATTTAAATGACTTCATGGTACCACTGGCTCTTTTAATAAGAATTTTCTCTTTCTTAAGTGTTCTATTTTTATTCCATTTCTTAATTGATTAGATTTCATTGTTGAGCAGTTTTATTCATTCATTCATTCATTCATTCATTCATTCATTTAATATATTTTTATTGATTTCAAAGAGGAGGGGAGAGGGAATGATAGATAGAAACATAAATGATGAGAAAGAATCATTGATTGGCTGCCTCCTGCATGCCCCACAGTAGGGATGGAACCTGCAACCCAAGCATGTTCCTTGACCAGAATCAAACTCTGAGCTCCTGGTACATAGGTAGATTCTCAACCACTGAGCCACATCAGCCAGTCTTATTTATGTTTTTAGTAAGGGCTCAAGAATATTTTATTTCCTGAATGATTGTGTATTTCAGAGTATCCGCCTGTAGCTTTTATAGTTGTATGACATGTGTGAATATGTCTTCTAGCATCAGTTTTTTTTCATAATTTTATAGGTATCACTTCATTGCCTTTGGCATTGAATGTTGTTAGAGAAGTCCAAGAGCAGTTTGATTTTTTTCTGTTATATAGAGAAAAAGTATTTCCCTCTCAGAATTTTGGTAATGTAAATAGCGTATATATCTGTGTTATTTGTTCTATGTCTTTTATGATCAGAACTCAATTTTCACTTTTGACGATCAGATTCCATTCAGGAAGTTTTCTTCTGTTATATCTAAGTATTCTATTTTCCATTTGGGTGGTTTATAATGATATTTATGATAGGCTATAACTATTCCATATATCTATTTATTTTCTATAGATTTTTTTGTCCTTTCTTTTAGGTTTACCTTAGTTTTTCTTCTATATCATTTATTATTTTTTATTAATTGTATCTACTATGTTCTTTAACCTTTTATGTTTATTATTAATTTTTAAGTTAAATTTATTGGGACATTGGTTTTAATATTATATAGGTTTTAAGTGTACAATTCTATATGACATCATCTCTATATTTCATTGCATGTTTATTGCCCAAATTCAAACCTCTTTTCATTACCATATACTTGACTCCTCTTGCCCTTTACTACTTCACAACCTGAAAGACAGGGGGCTGGGGGAGGTATTATTAATGTTGCTCTTTTGGTCCTTGGTTTTCTTTTCTTTACACTTAAAAGACTCACTCATTTCAGCCTGTGTCTATGATTTTATGTTTGAGTTCATTTATTCAATATGCTTATTAATTTATTTTTAAATGGGGAATCTCTTGGGGAATTTTCTTTTGTTTTTTGGACATTTTTTCAGATTGGATTCTTTACCTGTTCTCTTTGTATATTAGGTTTCTTTTCCTCTTCAAATATCCCATGTGAGATGTTCACACAGTTGCCATTTTTTCTTTACCCTTTTCCTCAGGTTTCTCGTGGGATAACCTGTCAAGAGCATCTGTGTGCTCTATAGGTGGAGAGTAGACTCATTGTGAGCCCTTCCTCAGCATTTGAGACCTCTCCCTTCCATCCATCGTTTGTGATCTGAGCTTTTTGCTCTTTTTTTACCCCTTTCTTTTCTGTAGCCTCGGGATATGGGAGCCACAGAGAAGACAGCTCAGCATTGGTTACATGTCATCTTTCTTTGGTAAATTTCCCTCTTAAATTAAAATGTACATACTTTCTGGTAGTTGTTTTTCTATTTTTCCCACTTTAGACTATGTCTTGAAAATCATACAGATCAATGCATTAAATCTACCTAATTCTTTCTTTGATAGTTGCATTAAAAACTTAGTATAAATGTTTAAATATTTAAGTTGTTTTTAAAAGGATTTGCTAATGTTCATAAGCATACATGATTAAAATTATTGGAAAATATAAATTTAAAAATTATGGCCAGGGAAAAATCAATACAAATAGAAGACTAGCAATTATATTAAAAATTAAAAACTAATGATGAAGACATACCATCATCTCAATTATCTTGTTTTCTTTTTATGACTTATCTCTAGGTACTTCATGTTAATTATAATATAGAGTTAATTTTGTGACAAAGATTTTTCAATATGTATTTTCCATTTATAAATGTATTATTTTCTTAGCAGCCACTTTTTACTGATATTGACAGTGACTAAAGTACTTTTACAATGTGAAGCTATCCTTGATATTTCATTTTATATAAATAACAACTATTCAACATCCTAGAGTATGTATCATTCTCCCCTTTGTATAAATTTATTGGTTTGCCTAATCCAATTCTGTGCTATGTACTTATACAAACAAATAGGTACTCCAATAAACCTGTCCTCTTCAGATATTACTTATTACAAGTCTTCTTATTTGACTTCAATGCCTTACAATGAGAACAATCTTGGATTGTCTAATCTTGAGGGCATAAAAAAGGGAAATAATTTATCATTAAAGTCTACCTATAATAAAACAAAAAACAAATCGCCATGTCTTTAATCATATGCTTGAAAACTATAATTTTAAAGAGGATTTGATTGTAAGTTGGAGCCACGTGCAGCCTCATAGATGAGTCCTCTTTTGTCCATGGTCCTCACAGCATTTTCCTCACATTGTGGTCCTCACAGCAACGTCCAGCTGTAAGCCTTCATTATACTTCCAATTCTCCATAAATCCATCTTTCTTGTTCCTCCAAAAGTTAGTAAAATCTTTGTCCAACAGTTATAGCTATTTGGTGGTGTTACAAGATAAACTGAGACAAATTCAAAGTTTTAAGAGTTTATTTGAGCAAAAATTGACTCCTATCTGGCAGAACCAAACTGGAAGTGGTCAGGAGCACTCTGCTGGCAGAGCCAGGGAAGACTTGTATAGAGGAAGTATAAAAGCAAAGCAAGGAAGTCATTGATTGGCTGTAGCTTAAAGCCTAATTGGCTGTTTTTAATTGGGTTCCTAACCTTGAGGCATGTACAGGCTGAGCATTGATTTGCTTACTAGTCAGCTATAGCATTAGAGGCACTTCAGTCTGATGGCCTTCTTGTTTAATTCATTTAACGGTGGGTACTTCAAAGACTTCTGTGACCTGATTTTCTTATTTCCAGTTGTATTGTGGATAATTTGGACTACATTTTTTCTTTCCTCAGCACTAACCTTAATGCAGTTAATTCTATCTCAAATAGTGTTTTATCAAACTTGCTAATTGAAAATGTTCTCATTTTCTCATCTATCATCCAACCATTACTTAATCTTCTCAGGCACTTTCTCTATCCTTAACACGTATCTGTTTTTCCAACCCACCTACTTCTTTTTCTTTCCTCATGTTATTTATTATATTAAATGCCTCCAAACTCATCAGATAGTCTTAAAGTAGCAATCATGGCAAACTGTATGTGGAATAACAGACACCATAAACTTTCAAGCAAAATTCTAGAAAGTAGAGAGCCTTCCTGGGTTGCCTATCTATGTAGTCCTTGGAAGTTCAAATCTCTTAAAATCACTGTTACATATAATCTTTTCCTCAAGTGTCTCTATGATAAATTCAAAACAAAAGAATAGTATTTGATATTATAATGTTTATTTTTAAATGTTAATTTCCTGTGTTGGTTTCTAAAATTTCAATTCAAATGTATAGTCATTTAACTATATTAGAGATTAAGTGTATGTAGTTTGTTATGAGCCAGAGCAAACTTGAGGGAAATACATATGTATTTTAACTGATTTTGAGGCATGAAACAAGAAATATATAGGTTAATGAGTTGTGTTTTAAAATTTTAATTGAATAACATGGATACAATGAGTATCTGTCTGTTCAGATTTTTGATATAAAGTAAAATGGAACATTGCAATCTGTAATAGCCTCATGGATGGTGAAATAAGTCCAGAATATGGAAGAGCAAGTCAGAGGTAGGGTCAAAGGTAGTTTTGGGTTAGAGGTGGGATACCCTGAATCTAGCAACTCTTAAAAGGGACACAGATGCTTGCAGTGAGTTTTGGACAGATAAGGGGCGTGGCTTTTAAAGGACAACAGTCCTAGCCAAAGTTCTGTGACTATAGTCAAGAGCGAGAGTTCCATATACTAATACATCATAAGTAAGGGAATCAGAGATGGTCAGATTAAGTATCAAAAGAGAGAAGGAGAATTCTGGGAGTCTGGAGATAGCCAAGATTGGAGGGAGAGAGGGAGGGAGGGAGAGAGGGAGGGAGGGAGGGAGAGAGAGAATTGGGTAAAGTAAAAACAATGCATGTAGGCTCTAGTCTAGTGGTTCTCAACCTTCCTAATGCTGTGACCCTTTAATACAGTTCCTCATGTGTGGTGACCCCCAACCATAAAATTATTTTTGTTGCTACTTCATAACTGTAATGTTGCTACTGTTATGAATCGTAATGTAAATATCTGATATGCAGGTTGGTCTTAGGTGACCCCTGTGAAAGGGTTGTTTGACCCCAAAGGGGTCACAACCCCACAGGTTGAGAACCGCTGCTCTAGTCCCTTGATAGGAGCTGCCTACTTTTGCTGACTTCTCTACTGTGGAAACAATGTTATGTCAACTCTCCCGATGATACTGGCATTTCTCCTCTCAATAGCCCCCTCTCCTGACTCTACAATTCTATATTCACTCTATCTTGCTGTCTGAAGTGTTGATTATCATATGTTAATTTATCATTAGTCACATATATTTTAATTCATTTATCCTCAAAGAATAAAATTTTAATCAACTTTCTCTCTGTAATATTTCTTTTTCATCTTGGCCCTCCCAAGTTAATGAGAAGAACTTGCAAATAACTGACTTTTACTGTAGTTCAGATTTTCATTAGATATCAAAATCTCTCTTCCCTACACAGCTAAAGGAATTTCACTCCTGGCAACATGTCTAATTGTTTAAAGCATGTAATGGGAAGAGAACAGGCTTTGGAGTTTAAGCACCTTTGTTCAAATCTCATGTCTGCCATTCAGTTAATGTGTGACTTTTGCCTTGTCACTTCACCTATATGAGACCTTTCTGCACCCTCACTGCTGAGCAGGATTGAGTTTAAGCACATTTTAGGTATTTTTCAAAGGTTATATAGGATAATTAAAATATATTAATCCACTAGCACATAAAAAGAATTAACAATGTATTAGAAATGTGACCTCTTCTTTTCATTTCAACAATACTTTGAGAAGCCAAAGTAATTAAATTATTCTTCAAAATCTTTTGCAATGGAATCTCACCTGCAAATTTCAACTGAAATACTTTCTGAAAAATCTTACGTGTGTTTTAGTTTCTTAAAGATGGAGAATCTGATCTAGACCTACTTGAATTCTTAAAACCTTGCACAAAGAGGAAAATCAATAGTTAATGAAGATGGGATTCATTATGATGTAACACTACCAAAAAATTAGGATTGGATAATTACCATCATTCAAAATGGGAAAATTTTACTATGCCAAATAAATAAGCTAAATTGCTTAATACATAGCACCATACCTGATATTAATAGAATCTTGGCAAATAGTGAGGTAAGCTCTCAGAATACATGCTCATGGATATGTCAAATTGACTATTGTGAAAAGGCAAACCCAAAGCAAATATGTTTTAAAATATGGTTATAATTTCCTTTTGGTTAAAGTAAATATCAGCATTTCAACTAAAAAATCTTTAGTTTCTAAAGGAAGTAAATTTCAAACACACTATAAACATAAATTAAAATGGACACAATTTTAGCATATTGACTTACAAGTTTGGAAATAATAGTTGTTTTTTGTGTGTGGGGGGAGAGGGGCGTTATCCTCACCTGAAGATATTTTTCCATTGATTTTTACAGAGAGTGGGAAAGGCAGAGAGAAATATCCATGTGAGAGAAACACATGGAACCTGCAACCAACATACGAGTCCTTGACCAGAATTGACCCTGGGACCCTTCAGTCACAGGCGGACACTCTATCCACTGGAGCCAAACCCGACAGGGTGGAAATAACCAAAGTTTTAAAGTAAAAGGCATGTGTGTATACTTCTGACACTCAGAGTCATAACACACGTTTCTATAATTAAAATACACTTTTACTGCCTTCTTTGTTTTTCTCTCAGAGATAAGGCAGAGGTCTTAGAAAAAGAGTATTTGAATAAAAGATCACAGATTTTTGACAAAGTGCATTAGAGGGAAGCTTGTTTCCTCATCCATTAGAAATGGCCAACACACCATAGAAAGTAAAAGTGGTTCAGTCACAAGAAAAGCTTAATCTATCACTAAGGAAAGCTTGGTTAATTGAAATTGATGAGTTTATCATTCAGAGTATAATTTATCTCTTCTAAATTGATAACAAGTGACAAAATGATTTGGTTGGTAACAGTGACTGAGTTAAGGCTTTGCATAATGTATATTCTGTATTAGGCAATGTCTCCAATCTGCACACCTACTAATTAAGCTGTGTAACAATGTGCAGCGTGGCAGTAACAGCAAATCTTTCAGTTCATGTGTCTGAGTTCTAATCTTGGATCCATTAATTACTTGCTATGTGACTGGGTCAAGTTTTTTCACCTCACTTTGCCGCAGTGTCTTCACTAACATCATGAAAGCAGTAACAATACCCACCTGGTAAGTTGGGGTGATAGCTGAAGTGCTTAGAAGAGCACATGGCTCAATAGGCACACACAAATTATTCATTATTATATGTAGCATAATAAGCTATTTTAGTTACTACAATAACTAAAACTCTCTAAATTCCTCCTGTCATTTAGTTGTTCACCTTCTTCCATATAGAAGGAATTCTTACTTCTCTGACCCCAGTTTTCTTCCTGAGTTTCTTTTTGTAAATATATTTTTATTGATTTCAGAGAGAAAGGAAGAGGCAAAGAGAGAGAGAAACATCAGTGATGAGAGAGAATTATTGCACGCCCCCCCCCCCCACCATCACCACCACCAAGAATCATGCTCGCAACCCAGGCATGGGAATCAAATCATGACCTCCTGGTTCATAGACTGATGCTCAATCACTAAGCCACACCAGCCAGGCTCTTCCTGAGTTTCTTATAAGAAACTGTTATGCTATACCAAACAGTGCATTTTCTATTGTTCTGTGTTTAAGAACTAAATATTTCTATTTTAGTAACGTACATTTCTTTAGTATATGGACTATGACTACTACCTGTAGGCATATGTAATTACATTTTAATTAGGAACATAGAAACATATTCATGAATATATTTCTATGTTCCTAATTAAAATTTGCACTCAAATTTCTGATTCCCTTTTTTTTTCTGGACAGGTGATTGGTCAATCTTTTCATCTACTTTTCAATTCTTGCCAATAGTGTTCTCACTTTTTGAATTTTAATTAGACACTCAGATCATCCGAAAACTTCCTTTTGACCTTTACTTCCCCTTTCCCGATTCCTCACTTAAAAATATAAGTATCACTTTGCAATGGTAAGAAATCTCCCATGATCATTTCCTCCTCTTTGACTGCTCTTTACAATATTCTCCAAGCGTTTATTCTAAGTAACACCAATTTTCAAGGGGAAAAAGAAGACAAGCACAATTCATGTAAAAATTGAAATAACTCATTTGGGTTTCATAGAGGGAAGTGGAAGTTAAATTCATTGTGCACACTTAGCATAATGTCTAAGAGGGGATTAGTTAAATGTAATTTGTGAAATGATTTTTCTCTCTCTGAGTATAATACATGCTCATTACAGGAAATATTAGGAAACTAAGAAAAATTTAAAGAATAAAACACAGCTTAATAACCTCTTTTATGTAAAGACAGCTATAATTAATGATATTGAATAGTACATTCCAGATTATGAAGATAGGTACCTATATTCTGTACATACATCTCAGAATCTTGATTTTAACTATAATTAAATCTTGTAATTATATTTCTCATGGTCAATGCAATCTCTTTTAATATATGATTTTTTGTGATTAAATAATATTTGGCTGTGGTAGGATCAGATACTTTGTTTAATCAATTTCCTCGTGTTGAAAAAAATATGTGTTTGTATTTCAATTACTTCTTTTATAGATAATATCTGCATCAATGTGCCACTTATTAAACTGTTCTCTCTCAGCCTCACCTATTCTGTCCTGCACTGCTAAGTCTGGAGGTCTGAAATTGCATGTCCCAGATTCCTCTATTTTTTAGGTGAGAACTTTCAAATTATAAAATGAAATATCCTCTATTTTCTTAGGTGAGATCCTTAAAATTACAAGATGAAATATGTCGTGAAGTTCAGGATTTCAGAAGTGTTAACACTCTAGAGTGAACAGTACACACATGCACAAACCCAATAGAAAAGGAGTCAAAAAAACAAAGGCCACAGAGCAAAACAAACATTCCTTTCAATCCTCAGTCCTCAGGATTATGTCCAGCATAAAGGAATTCCTCTTCATCTATGTTTTGAGTGAGTGAATGCACAGATGCACGCATGTCATGAGGTCCTCTTTACACACAACACCAAAACATGAGCATGTTGGCACTGGAAAGCACCTCACAAAAGAATCTAGTCCTCCTGCCATCATTTAATATATAAGAGATGAACTCATTCCTCATAATTCCAAAGAAAAAAATTAGACATAGTTTATTAAAATTGTCACATGCATTGAAAGATTACATTCTCATTATGGTTTGATTGTTCAAATTAAAGAGAAAATGGCCTTTATTTTGCATATTGCCAAATCGTCAAATAGTGGCCTGAAAAAATAAAGCTTCCAGATTAAAAATTCAGAAAACACAATTGTGAAAAATAAAATTGATGGAGCACACTCTAAAAAAAATATTACATAAGTATGTGTAATTCATTCATCTAAATAGAATCTATATTTTTAAAATATGTAACAGCCCATTGAAAATATTCTATAATAATGTCTTAAAAGCATACATTTAAAAGAGCAGTGTTTATTAAACAATATTCAATGCTACTGCAATGAAATAGGAAATCTTGAATTTAACACATCATAAAAGATAATCATGGGATTTACCATAACAGGAACTGTTTAACTAAATGACAAAGACAACTTAATATGTAATTTAGTATGGTACATATTCTCTGAAGATCAACAGCATGTTTTGAAAATATAGTGAAAGAATACCATTGTCTCCCTGGAGAGTCGATCGTCATAAGAAACCACCATTAACTGCAAATTTCTAGGTAACAATTGTCCTGGGGTACAAGTGGATAAAAGATTTATCTCACATTCTATAACTAGAGAACTTGATTCTCTTATTGCCAAAATTGCTCTGCACTCACAGACTGAAGCTAAAAGGGATGTAGAATCGTTGACTTTGAGCTTTGAACTCATTACTGCTTTGCTGTTGTTCTGCTATGCAAGCATTCATGCTGTTAGAGGAACAACCTATTCAGCCTGATCGTTTATGAACGTAAAACAACGAAAGTATGCTGACAAGCATCAAACCATGAAATGTTTTATTGGGCTTTAAGGGAATAAAAAATGCACAATTCCGAAGATTGCCTACAATTAAGATTGCTTTCGGGCAGGCCAGCCTAGCATACCTGAATCAGCTGCTGGGAGAGAAACAAGAATCAGAACTTACCCAGCTGCTCTGCTGTTCCATGAAGATTCCTAGGATGTCACAATGTCCCAGGAGACACTCACAGCAACTATAATAAGAAATGAATATCAGCTAAGTTCTTCTCAAACTTTTCAGTGTGCTTAATAGGATTATCCTTTCCTAGCATACCCCATATTAGAGATACCGAAATACCGAATTAGCAATCCAGGGAAATGATCCAGAAATCTGAATTTACATACACCCCATCTCAATCAGATGAGGGATCAAAAAGGCTTTTCAGAGAAATTGTGCATAACATTTAATCTAACTTCAGTGCTTTTGTCAATATTAGGATGTCAAAGTTTGCTTAGAGGGCTCCATTCTACTTGAGCATTTAGTTGTATGAGTGCAAGGAGAATGTGAGCTCTACTTGACCTCTGTTCTTCTTATCAGCAGATACCAACAGCAAGTCTCAAAGACAAGAGCATCGGAAGGAAAAAGAGTTGATACAAAACAGGAAATGTCCTCTCACCAGAAAAGGTATTGGATCTAAGCAAGTGAACCAGAGCCATGGACTGAGAATCTCACTGTGGCAAAAAGGAATTCCCACAAGCTAAATAATATCATGGCCAGCTGCTAGGTATAAGGAAAGAAATACGTGAGCACAAAATGTGTTTTGAGAATACTCATTAGCATACAGGAAATCTACAAGGGAGTGTCAAAAGTTGACACAACAGACTTCTCCAGAACTCCCTCCAACTACTAGGATAAATGCTCCACAGCTGACAGGACTCCCACAACTTTTGTACAGGAAAGAAAAGTTTCAAACCACCTGCTGAAGGCTGTGCAACTGATCCCAGGATCTCTGGGTAACAAAAAAAGAGAAACATCCTGATCTCATTAGATAAAGAATGTTCTAGTATTTGTATGTCATTAAGTCTTCATCACAAGCCTGTCTAAAAGGGATAATAGAACTATTTTCCAGTCAACCATGCTTTTATGGCATCTATTCACTTTTGGAGTCATAAGCAGTTCAAGTTATTTTTTTCTTAATATCTTTTATGCTATTATCATGTTGTTATCATGCAAATTGGAAATTAGGACGGGGTATGAAAATGCTGGAACAAATGCATATGGAAATGTTCCTTTACAGCAGGAAGGAAAAACATTTTCCTTAAGTGTGCTGACAGGCGAAAATTTTACAGCCGACGTCTCTCAGAAGTCATCTGCTTTTAAATTTAATATTTGAAGAAAATATTATATCATGAGCTCTCTAAGAAAAGACTTGCAATGATGAAAAGAAAATAAAGGAACAAAAATCTAACCCCTGTGCATAGCCCAATTCACAGACCAGTGTATATCATTTAGGTGATCTTTCCCATACCCAGAAGGAAAATCATCTAAAATGTTTTGACCTGAAATATTTCAGCATAACTGGCCAGTGAGACACCCTTTTTTAGCTATAGATTTCAGAGGGTCCTTTGGTGGTGCTCTCTCTGAACATGGATCAAGGCTTTGCAGAATGTGCATGCACATGGACCTCAGACCATGGGCTCTGATTTTGTCAAATTGGGCTCATGAAGTCACACTTCTGAAGTATTTTGGGCACCCTTTCCGTCTATGTCATCTCAAATAGCTTACCATTTTTAAAAACTGATATCTAATAACTTTTGTTTGTCTAGATGTAATCATTACTAATTCTAGAAAAGTTTCTACAACTGAAATCCATACTTTTAAAATGTGTGTTTCATATTTTGGGGAAGAAAATTAAATCTGAGCTCTCCATCATTATTGTTAAGGACACCCAACAGAAATATACTTCATAGTAAAGTTGGCATAAATCTGTCTGAACTCCCTATCCACTTTACTGTACCTATATCCATTTTTATAGTAATGCATATTAAGTAAAAGCTTCATTTGTTCAGCCATGTATTTAAAAAAGGGGATATGAAGTTTTGTTCAGGGTTCTATCTCCCTTTTGGACTGCCCCACCATCCTAGGGAATCACAATTTGCTCAGAAGACACATTTTTCAATGCCATCATTTCAACAGCTGAGTAAAATTGGTGAAGCAATGCAGATATACTACTACAGGATTTGTTAAATTATATGACCTTATCAGAGGAAGCATGATAAGCAATAGGCTATAGGACTTCATAATTTTTAAATTAACATTTGCAGAAACAAAATAGAGCTGTTTTCCAGTCAACTGACAACTGCTTGCTTACAAAATATCACTTACTTTTTTTCCTATTCATTTCACCCAGTGTTCTACTAGGTAGTCCCTTCAAGAGGAAACTGACCAACCCTCTAGGTCAGTGGTTCTCAGCCTTCCTTATGCCGCTACTCTCTAATACAGTTCCCCATGTTGTGGTGACCCCCAAACATAAAATTATTTTTGTTGCTGCTTCATAACTGCAAGGTTGCTACTGTGATGAATCATAATGTAAATATCTGAGATGCAGGATGTATTTAGGCGACCCCTGTGAAAGGGTCATTCGACTCCCAAAGGGGTCGCCACCCACAGGTTGAGAATCACTGCTCTAGGTAGACCCTTCTGCACTTGATTAAATTTTGGAGTGTTCCTCCCTATATTATCATGCATTTGCAGGAAAGAGACCTAGTGACCTCTGTACCTTCTGGATGCTAGATACCGTGTCCTTGGTTTATGCCAGGTGTAGGTATGACATAGTATACCTTAAGGACTAAACTATTCAAATGATAAGGTGCTTTTTTATAGACCTCAGATTGTGATATACTTACAATCATTTTAAACTGCCTTTTGACTTTTTGAATTGCTTTCTGGTGCAGGTGGTATAAAAACTTATTTATAAACTATAGTTTGAACTTTAACCTGACAAAATATTTTGTAAATTTTACTTCATTATTTTTTTCTCCCCACTAAGACTAATTTCAGGGGTCCCAGTTAATTTTTCCCATGTATGCGAACAGTCATGATCAGTCAACTTTATATATAACATATCCTTGTTCCTTTAAGTTGTATTGCCATGTATTTCAATACAAAAAAATGCTAAAATAAATATATGGCTCAATCCATATTTTTAGGTTTTCTGAAGTGATGGCACATTTTTTTTTTAAATCAAGGTGTTTAATTGAGAACATTTAAGAAATTATACTCTCACTGAAAGGAATTCCCTGTTTGGGTGGCCACCAAAGCAAAAGTGACCTAATATAGCTAGCTGTAGCTTCATGCTATAGGTTTCATATTCTCATCTTTATTTTAATACACTTGTGAGAGCAGATTCCAGAGAGTGATAGGATAGTTTTGCATTTTCTTCACAGGTGTGTGTTCACATGTATGTGTGTGAGAGTGTGTGTATGTGTGTGTGTGGTGCTTTACTTTAGATATGTTTCTTTGTCTTGCTCTGACCTCAGTAAAGTTAGATAAAAAAATATGTAGAAATATATGCTATTTCATACTTATTTTAAAATGGATGCTTTTGACTTTTAAAGTACTATGTCAAAGGAACGCTGGTGTTGCTATCCATAGTTTTTCAAACCTTTCCATTCTTTCTATCCATCAAGATCATGCCCTGTTAGCAACCTCATTTCCTCTGTACCAGAGTTCTTGTTGTTGTTTTTTAACTTCAGTGCACATTTTAATATTTTCTTCTTTGCAATCCATTGATTCGATAGTTCTTATAAATCAAGCCTCTCTAGGTAGGACAGGTGTTGCTAACAGAGCACAAAACGTATGTGCCTTCTAATGAATCCAATCTTTCTAATTTACTTTTCCCTCAAGAATGCAGTTGCTTTCTACATTGTTCCAGAGTAGGATCTTCAGTCATCTGTCAGCAGGCATTATTAGGGTGACATTTCTAAAGTGATAAAAGTAGAATTTTAAACAAGAAAAAGAACCTTAAAAACTACATGTAGTCTACAAATCTGTCAAGTAGATCTTGAATATCTGTATGGATGTAACATGATTTGGCTTCAAGAGAATGTGAGAAAAATAAGAATATTCTGTAGCTAGGCTGTGTATCGTGATGTTTTATGGTGGACAGAGTCCATCAGAATGTGTTTAATTGAGTTAATAAAGAGGCTATATGCTTTTAAACATACTGCATTTTATACTTACAAAACTAATTCAACATATATTATAACATTTAATTTTCACAGTACCCCTAAAATAAAAATAGTATGCCCATTGCACAGATGATGTAACTAAAGCTTAAAGAGGTATGAAGAGGTTTGCCCAGGTTTCCACAGTTAGCACCAGCAGAGTGGGAAGCCAAGCCAAAAGATGTTTTAACTTAGAATTCTGCCAATTATGCCAGTCAAATGCTGGGGAGCCCTGAGTCTGATTTTCACTCATCCTAAAATAGTCATTGATTTTTGTCTTCAATAACAGCATAAATTCATCAATGTCTGTAAGAAAGAGTATTATTATTGTAGGGACATCCCACTCAGGAATCTTTCATAGGTCATAGAAATTAAAAATAATGTACTATCAACTTGACTATGAATGTACTGAAATTACTTTCAAAATCTGAAAGAACCATTTGTCTACATTTGTAATATCATGTTGTCTCAGCAGATAAAAGTGAAAAGAATCAATATATGGGTCTATGATTTCACTCAGACAAATGATTTTTTCAAAATCACTCAGTATCAAACTCTATTGTTCCTTATAATCAATAAAAGGAATGCAGATGATCAAGACTAACCACCACAAACACATTTTAGGAATTTACAGTATTTTCATTTACACATGGTTAATAAAGGCATTCATCAAAACATAATTTCTCGCTTCGAAGAATGAGTCTGAAAATTAATGCCATCATTGATAATAGTAAGCCCTTCTTTTAGGGAAATGAGTATTTTCAGTTTCCTCTTTTCATTGATAAGTTATTAAAAATAAGAAACCACATCTATATCTTCTTTACAAACAATATTTTAAATGTAAATAGTATTCCATAAATGTTAATAATTTGACTAAATTCCTGAGAGGTATACCAATATGAGAAAGTGTAGTGTAATATAGAGATAAGAATATGACTACAAAATATACTACTTTAAACATAAAATTTAAAACAAAATATAAATTAATCCTATCTAATAAAAGATTAATATGCAAATTGATCATCACTCCAACACACAAGATGGCCACCTCCATGTGGTCAAAGATGGCCACCCTCATGTGGACACAAAATGGCTGGCAGGGGAGGGAAATTGTGGGCAATCAGGCCAGCAGGGGAGGGCAGTTGGGGGGACCAGGCCTGAAAGGGAGGGCAGTTGAGGGCGATCATGCCTGTAGGGGAGGACAGTAAGGGGGGACCCAGCCCTGCAGGGGAAGGAAGTTGGGGGGCACCAGGTTGCAGGGGAGGGCA
>PVJC01010892.1:0-42732 GCA_004026665.1 Murina feae | reverse complement strand
TCTCCTCTTCTGATTGGTGCACCTTAGTCTTGTCAGCTATTCAGGAAAGTATGGAAGTTTCCTGCGATTCACTACTCCTCTGCGTCGTACACCAGTCCTGATTTAAAAGCCGGCAGTATTTCTGCCTTTATTTGTGTTTACAGAAGAGTCAGTTTGTGAATCAGCCTCTGGGTGGCAGTGTTTCTGGAGTGACCTCTTCAGCTACAAGTCCTCTCTAGCCAGCATTTAGGTTTTGTTTTGCCTATCACACTTAATACAAGTTTGGCGGAATGGACTGCCCCTGAACTGGTTTCCGAATCCGTCACTCCCTGCTCTGCTTCTCAAGACACACAAACAGGGTTTTCCCCTGCAGTCTCCGTGAGCGACCCCAATTGGGCGCTCCTATGTATTGGGTTTAATAATCCCAAGCCTAGATTTAATAACGAGAGGGAAAAATGAACCTCTCCAAAGAGATGCACGGGCTCCCTTCCTCCTCCAGCTCTGTGCGTAACTCTCCCAATGTCTCTTCTCCACGACCCAAAACCGAGGCTGTCTTTTCGTGACCCAATCAGTTATGGGGTTGTTTTTTTGGGTTCCCTTCTGCTAGCAGCCTGCGGGACCCCTTCCCACACTCAGGTCACGCTGGTGCCAACAGCCTCGGACTTTATGGAGCGCGGGCTGGCCCTGAGGGGAGGGGCGCAGACTCTGCTGTGCAGAGACTTCTCCTGTGCGCTTTCAACTCTCCCACCTGGAATACAAACCACGCTTTTAACAAGCAAAATCTGACCTTTCCGTGAGGAGGTGCAGGGCTTGTCTGGGTCCACGCATTCTTGGTTTGAGCTCCGGTGTTCCTGGGTTCCTGGCTGGTCCCTGGGTGACCTGTTTGCAGTATCCCTGGATGTATACGTTTCTTGTAACAGTCACCCAAGATGGCCCGGTTTCCGCAGCAGATTCAGCAGCTCCAGGAGAGATTTCAGCAGCAGTGGAGGCAACGCCTGGTTAAGGGAGCCCCATTCGGGTTCTCCAACAGTCTTCTGGAGTATAGCTGTTGCACACCCACAAATTTCTACGCTTGGTACATCCACACACTCTCCGTTCCTTCTCTCTCTCTCTCACTGTCTTTCAGTCTGCCTTCTTATTGGCAGCCATCTTCCAAGGGCCACCTATTAAGCTCTTTTAAATGCAGTTAGATATTTCATCTTACCTGAAATATTTTATATAAGTAGCTAATAATTATTTTGTTTCCAAAATTTGTAACTAGCTCTTCCAATACCAGTAATTGAAGTGACACATTTTATGATTTTAAAATTCCCATGTATATTTATATATATTTTTATTCTGTCAAATTATGCACTGATCAATCTTTTTATTCCTTTTGACATATACAATATCAAAAATTTCTCCACCTCCCTCCCCCTTTTCATGTTCTTTTAATTCATAAAAATACTTTATGATTTATTTTTCAATGACAGTAGATATACAATATTATATAGTTTCAGGTGTACATTCTAGTGATTAGACATTATGATTATCTTGATAAATCTTGTACTCAACTCACACTATATAATTATTAGAATATTATTGATTATATTCTCTATGCTGTACTTTATATCCCAAACCCAAAGAAGCCGACACCAAGACACTTCATAATTAAGATGCCAAAGGTTAAAGACAAAGAGAGAATCTTAAAAACAGCAAGAGAAAAGCAGTTATCTACAAGGGAAACTCCCATAAGACTGTCATTTTTCAACAGAAATTTTGCAGGCCAAAAGGGAATGTATGTGCTTCCCCTTCTTGTTTGTAATATTTGAAGGGATGAAAAGTAAGGCCCTACAACCAAGATTACTCTACTCAGCAAAACTATCATTTAGAATCAAAGAAAAATATAAAGAGCTTCATAGACAAGAAAAAGCTAAAGGAGTTCATCACCACCAAACCAGTATTACAAAAAATGATAAAGGGTCTTTTTTTAGTTCTTGGTTTCTTTATTTTGGTTTAGAATTTCTACCATGCTAGTTTGGGAATCTATATCCTCTGCTGTCTAAATGCCCACCTGAATAATATCTGCCATGTCAATGCCACATTCTTTTTTCTAGATATCTAGTTGTGACCTTGGCCATATTGCCAGAATTATTTTAGTGTCTGAATCTGACTCAGAGATTCATTGAAAGAGCAGCAATCAATTCAGTGGTATTAAAAAATAAATTTAGACCATTTACATTTCCCCCCACATTTGACATAAAAAAATATAAGTAAAGGATCCAGGTAGTCATGTTATAGGTAGTTGAGAATTCATGAGGAAGAATCAGGACCAGATAGATTTTATTTTCTTTAATTAAAAAAAATTTATTGTCTAAAGTTTTACCTATGTCTCCTTTTTCCCCAGTTGACCCCCTTCTCCATCCCTTCCCATCCCAGGCAAGCCCCCATTACCCCAGTGTCTGTGTCCATTGGTTATGCTAATATACATGTTTATAAGTCATTTGGTTGCTCTCTAACCTTGCCTCTCCTACCATTTGTCACTAGATCAATCTATTCTTGTTCATAAAATTATGTTGATCATGATATCCCACATATGAGTGAGATAATGTGATATTTATCTTTCTCTGACTGGCTTATTTCGCTTAGCATAATGCTCTCCAGTTCCATCGATGCTGTTGCAAATGGTAAAAGTTCTTTCGTTTTTAATAGTGATATAGTATTCCATTGTGTAGATGTACCACAGTTTTTTAATCCACTCATCTGCTGTTGAGCACTTAGGCTGTTTCCATATCTTAGCTATGGTAAATTGTGCTGCTATGAACATAGGGGTGCATATATCCTTTCTGATTGGTATTTCTGTTTTCTTGGGATATAGTTCTAGAAGTGGGATTATGGGTCAAATGGGAGTTCCATTTTTAACTTTTTCAGGAAACTCCATGCTGTTCTCCAGAGTGGCTGCACCAGTCTGCCTTCCCAACAGCAGTGCAGGAGGGTTCCTTTTTCTCTACAACGTTGCCAGCACTTGTCGTTTATTGATTTGTCGATGATAGCCATTCTGACAGGTGTGAGATGGTATCTCATTGTTGTTTTGATTTGCATCTTTTGGATGATTAGTGAATTTGAGCATGTTTTCATGTCTCTGAGCCTTCTGTATGTCCTCTTTTGAAAAGTGTCTATTTAGATCCTTTGCCATTTTTTGATTGGGTTGTTTATCTTCCTTTTGTTCAGTTGTATGAGTTCTCTGTAAATTTTGGAGATTAAACCCTTACTTGAAATATCATTGGCAAATATGTTCTCCCATGCAGTGGGCTTTCTTGTTGTTTTATTGATGGTTTCTTTTGCTGTGCAGAATCTTTTTATTTTGATGTTGTCCCATTTGTTTATTTTATCCTTAGTCTTCATTGCCCTAGGGGCTATATCTGTAAAGATATTGCTATAACATATGTCTGCTATTTTGCTGCCTATGGAGTCTTGTAAGATTTTTATGGTTTCCCGTCTTACATTCAAGTCCTTTAGCCATTTTGAGTTTGTTTTTGTATATGGTCTAAGTTTGTGGTCTAGTTTCATTTTTTTTACATGTATCTGTCCAAATTTCCCAGCACCATTTATTACAGAGACTGTTTTGACTCCATTGTGTGCTCTTGTTTCCTTTGTCAAATATTAATTGGGCATAATGGCTTGGGTCAATTTCTGGGTTCTCTGTTCTGTTCCATTGGGCTACATGTCTGTTCTTGTGCCAATACCAGGCAGTTTTGAGAACCATGGCTTGGTAATGTAGTTTAATATCTGGTAATGTGATCCCTCTAAATTTTTTCTTCTTTCTCAGGCTTGCTGTGGCTATTCGGGGTCTTTTTTTTTTATTCCAGATTCCACAAAAACAGCTTTCCCCTGCAGTCTTGGTGAGTGTTTTTTAATTGGAAGATCCTATATACTGAACTTAGTAACGAGAAACAAGGATTTAAAAAAGAAAAAGAAAAAAAACACAGATGCGCACAGATTCTCAGCAGCTGGCGCACTGACAGAGCTCCAAACTGCTCTCCTGTGCCCAGCCCTGCCGTGGGTTAATTTCTATAGTCTCTTTCTGTCCACAGCCCTGTGGACCCCTTCCACATCTGAGGGCTACACTGACCCCAACAGCACGTGTTTTGTGGGGTGCAGTCTTCCTTTGAGACTCTAGTTCCCGCTGTGCGCATTTTGCGTGTTTCTCCCTTCAGCCTGGACTTCAGATCTCACCTCTCCTTAGGCCAGTGGTTCTCAACTTCCTAATGCTGCGACCCTATAATACAGTCCCTCATGTTGTGGTGACCCCCAACCATAAAATTATTTTTGTTGCTACTTCATAACTGTAATGTTGCTACTGTTATGAATCATAATGTAAATATCTGATATGCAAGATGTATTTAGGCGGCCCCTGTGAAAGGGTCGTTTGACCCCCAAAGGGGTTGAGACCCACAGGTTGAGAACCACTGCCCTTGGCAATAGCTGACCTTTCCGCCGAAGGATTTCCTCACCGTCCACGGACTTCTCATCAGCTGTGTTTTATTCACCAATTAATCAATTGAGCTGTTCCTCCTCTCTGCTCTATGAGAAGGCACAGGGATTGTCCGAGTCCTTGCGCAGCTTCATCTCCTGGACAGACGTTCTAGGCGCCTGCGGTTGGAGAGGCTGGAGTCTTGGTTTGCCTGGGTTCGCAGCTGAGATAGGTGGTCCCTGTGGGTTGTGGTTGTAGGGTCCCAGGAGGTATCAAAGGGTCTTCCCAGTTGAAGGTAAGCCTGGGCTTCAGATCACTGCCACTCTCCCATTCAAGATGGTGCAGTCTCTGCGCAGAGCTGGCGGCTCTGGGGAGGTTTCAGCAGCGGTAGAGGCTGCCTGGCCAGAGGAGCCGAGTCTGGCAGTCCTCCATAATTCCTTGGAATATAGCTATCCCTCACTCACAAACACATCCACTCCCCGCACATCCACTCACTCGCCTTTTGTTCTCTCACTCACACACTGTTTTGCAGGCTGCCGTCCTGTCGGCAACCATCTTAGCATCTCCACCAGATAGACTTTGATATGGTGTCTTACTTACAGAGGGAGCAGAAATTAAGAGTAAGCAGACCTATGCAGTTGGTCCCCTAGGGGCATATTCTGGAAGAGAGACAATGGAAGAAATAGGACATTAGATTTCTAGCTTTCTAAATAGTTATTTTATCATTCAGATAAGAAAAATAGAAGGTGGGTTGAGTTTGTCATATTATGGTACTTGTCGATATGAGAAATTGAGAAGGTGCTATAGAGGAGAAAGTTGGAGACCTGAGTGTGAAGTTCATGGAAGGATTCTAAGTTGAAATAATGGTGTGGGTTGGTCTAGATGAGGGGACAAGGGAATGAAGGTATTAATAAGTTTATTTACCTAATCCCCATGAGGAAATGACAGGGAGAGATTTGTTCTCAGGAATGATATATAGGACTGCAGAATCAGAGCTGAAGAGAAGATTCCAGAGAAAGGGTCACAAATTTTGCATTAAAACTAATGTCATCATTGTTATCAAAGAGCTACATGCTGTTTGTTAATGCTTCAAGTGATTGTGTTATGTTACTTAAAAGTAAATATCATATTGGCAACTGAAAAATTCCTTAGGTTTGGAAGAAAATTAGTTTCATACAATAATTCACATACATAGAAGTATTTGGTAGTCAAATCCATCGGCAAAATGCTATCTAAATTATACCCTAATGGAAATTAATGATGACCATAGTATAAAGGTTTGAGAATTCCTGCTACAGTTAAGAAACCAGATTAACTCAGTATTTCTCAAACTTCTCTCTTTTGAAACTTTATTTTCAGTGTATGCAACAGCTATGAACATTCCTATAGAATGATTTTTACAAAGAACATGGCTACACCCTGGCCAGTGTTTCTCGGTGGTTAGAGCATAGGCCTATACACATAAGGTTCTCAGGTTTGATACCTGGTTATGTACCTGGGTTGCAGATTTGGTCCCCAGCCCTGGTCTGGGCACATGTGAGAGGCAACCAATCAATGTGTGTCTCTCTCTCCCCATCCCTCTCTTCTAGTCTCTCTAAAAATCAATGGAGCACTAGCTGATTTTGCTCAGTGGATAGAGCTTTGGCCTGTGGACTGAAGGGTCCCAGGTTTGATTCCAGTCAAGCATGCATGCCTAGGTTGTGGGCTCGATCCCTAGTAGGGGACATGAAGGAGGCAGCTGATCATTGACACGCTCTCATCATTGATGTTTCTCCTCCCTTCCTCTCTGAAATCAATAGAAATATACTTAAAAAAGTTAATGGAAAAATATCATCAGGTGAAGATTTTTTAAAAAAGAAAGAAAAAAGGTGAACAAAGCGACTAACCACTGTTTATCATCTCACGCTTCAGTGAGGATCAGATGTTAAACAATTGATCTAAAATGGAATCATTTCAGATTGCCTGTAAGGAGCTGTTGGTAGTTTCACAACAAAAATGAGAGATTATTGCTTAGGATTTTTCCTGTATTTTATATTTACCATAGTACTATTTTCTTCATGTTTCTTACTCCTCTATCATATGTAACTATGATCATACTGTATATACTTCCCCCCACCAAATACAGTAAAATTCTTGTTATAGCATTTAAAATAGCTTCATAAGAATTACAACAATTGCATATTTTGTCATTTGGATTTGTTATAATTAACCATTCCTCTTTTGGACATTTGTCCAAGTGCATTGTTATAGAATATAACTGTGATAAGGGATCAAGCAAAAAATACCTTATGGAGAACAGTATGGTGATTACCAGAGGGAAAGGGGGGTGGGAGAGGTAGGAGAGTGTAAAGTGGGGGATAAATGGTGATACAGAGTGGAGCTCTAGTCAGTTTGGCTCAATGATTAGAATGTCGGCCTGCGTACTAAAGAGTCCTGGATTCAGTTCCTATCAAGGGCATATACCCGGGTTACAGGCTCCATCTCCAGTAGGCGTCATGCAGGAGGCAGCTGATCAAAGATTCTCTCTCATCATTGATGTTTCTATCTTTCTCTCCCTCTCTCTCTGAAATCAATAAAGATATTATTTAAAAAAAAAGAAAGAGTGGACTTGCAGTGGTAAACACACACACAAAATAAAAAAAATACATGCGGTGACAAATGTATTTACATTTTTTATTCATTTTGAGTTATTTCCTCAATTTTTAATTTTTAAGTGTACCTTTTCAGAAGAATTCTCAGGATAGTTTATCATTTCATCGAAAGTTTTCAGTAACGTGATTACAAGAGTAAAAATACATGAGCATTTTTATAAGAAAATCTTCAAATGATTAAAATATATTTTTATACTGTGATCAGGACTTGATAAATAAAGCAGTGTCTGTGTCACTATCAATTCCCCTCTTTTTGTTACTTATCCATCACTCCTTTCATGAACTCTTCCCATGCAGCCTAAAAACCATCTCCTTCCTCTTTATTTCACTACTCCATTTTACACATTTTTAGTCTCACCAAACACCTTGAAAAAATAGTCCAGATAACTTACTGCAATCAAGTGTCTGATGCAATTACTTAACACACTTGATGCATTGTATGATTGTTTATTTTATCCTCTGCTAGACTGCGAGTGCCTTGGAGATAAGAAGGACTAACTGTCATAGCATCTGGCACAAGGTGTGTACTCAACAAAGTGAATTTATTCCACAAATATTGTATGATTCGGCCTCATCCAGTTTTCACTTAAGCTTACGTAAAATGAGTTTGCATGTGTTTGGTTTTAAGAATAACACAAATCCAATATATCTTTTTCTAGGAGCTATTCTATATTGGATTTCTTTTCTCTTACTATTCACTAGGATTATCTGTCTGTCTGCCTGCCTGTCTGTTCTTACCTATCTACCTAATTATCTATCACATATGCATCTTCTGTTTATATCCTGAATCTTTATCAAGTTGATATAAATTGGCTTAATAACTTTATATTCTGATGGTTCTCTGTCCAAGATAATTTATATTATAGATGCAGGCAAAGACTGTATTTTCATTAAGATAATGTTCCTCATAACGTCAGGTATAGAACGTGTGACCAGGATCACAGAGCCCAGTGTGGCTCAGGGAGTCAGATTGAACATTGGAACCACTTGCATAAAGTGTTTGTGTCATATTATGTTGCCTCTAAAAAGAGTATACTGCTAATTACTTGACACAATTGTGTGGTCAGAACACTGTACATGACATCAATAACAGAGGAAGTAAGAAAGGAATCCATAATGTGGAGAAATTTTTCTAATTAAACTAAGCAACACATAAACACATCATCAGAAGCAGGTATGCACAAGTAGGGATTGTGTCCACTATCAAAGAATTACTAAAGTTATTATAGGATCTGGAGTGAGATGCAGTTTATCTGGAAAGACTTGGGAAAAGGTTAATTTTATGATAAGTTAAGAGTTTTCATCTTAAGTCAAGAGAAAGAGGGCTCACTTTGCAGAGGAGGATAAAGGATTCAGGGTAGAGAGAGTGGCATGTTTGAAGGGTCAACATTTGAAAGTGAGCTAAGTGGTACACAGTTTTGATGCTAACAATTAATAGATGTAGGAAGCAGTTCTGTATCATTTTTGACTGATGAAAAGGTGCTGAACATGAGCAAACACTGTAGGCAGAAAGCTGTTTTTACTTAACAAAATAATTTTTAGTCTTTGCATACAATTATGGATCTGAGACTAAAAAGGCAAAGGATGATGTCCTGACTGGAAAGAGTATCAGCCTGTGGACTAAAAGGTCTCAGGTTCGATTCCAGTCAAGGGCATGTACCTTGGTTGCGGGCACATCCCCAGTAGGAGAGATGCAGGAGGCAGCTGATCAGTGTTTCTCTCTCATCGATGTTTCTAACGGTATCCCTCTCCTTTCCTTTCTGTAAAAAATCAATAAAATCTATTTTTTAAAAAAAGGCAAAGGATGAAATATAAATGTATGACAGGATGTGTGGCCATGAGAAAGAATAAAGATACTGGTGAGATTGCAAGCCCATCATCTAGTCATGATGCTCATGGAGACATTTGGCAGGGTTCTGAAAATAAAGAGGACAGGTAGGGCATTCAAATAGTGTTCTTTAGAGAACCAATTGTACCATCCCATGAGACATAAAAAGAGGGGAAAAGAGAGAGAGAGTAGTTGATTGACTTAACTTTTGGGGATCATTACTTTAAAAGTAATATCAAACAAAGTGGGTACTGAATTATTTAAGAGAATAAGGATTGTTGGGGGGAAATGAGAATCTGGCATAACATAGTATCTCCTTCCTTTTTAGAAGAGTTAGCAAAGAGTCTCCAAATAAATGGTTGAGTACAAAGGGAGATGGGCTCCAGAGGGCTTGGTGAATTCCACAGAAGTGGAAGACAGTACCATGGTTCTCAGTGTGGCCCCTTTGGCAGCAGCCTCGTCTTCCCCAGGGGCCATGTTAGACATACAGGTTGTCTGGCCCCTCCCAGACCTGCCAATCAGTAACTCTGCTGGTGAGGACCAGTAATCTGTGTTCTAACAACACCTCTAGGTGATTGCGTTGTATGCTAAGTTTGAAAATATTGATTTAGCAGATGCTTAAGTTGAAACAGGGGTAAGCATACACTAACTATGAAAGACAGTTAGTATGGACAGAAAGATTGCAGGATATTAATGTCAACAACTTTATAAAGAGAATGAGTTCATGAAAAGTGATTAGGAGGAAACTGTGAGAAGGAATATGAGGGAATATTTCTGCTATGAAAATGCCTTCTTTCAGCCCTGGCTGAGTGTCATCTACACCAAAAGGTTGCAGGTTCGATACCTAGCTTACTGGTTCCATGCCTCGTTGGGCCACCTATGAGAGGGAGGCAACTGATGGATTTTTTTCCTCTCTTTCTCCCTTCCTTGCTCTTTAAAATCAATAAAAGCATATCCTCAGGTGAGAATTTTAAAAAATTAAAATTGTCTTCTTTCAGCCTTAAGAATGAGGAAAAATAGTTATATCAGCTATGGGGTTTGCATTTATTTTGTAGCTGTTGCTTCCTTAAAGCTTTCCTACGATTAAAAAATAACACTGGTTTTAGGTACTAAATTTCTGCACAGCAAAAGAAACCACCAACAAAACAAAAAGGCAACCAACCAAATGAGAGAAGACATTTGCAAACTACAGATCCAACAAGGGGTTAATATCTAAAATATATTTAAAAAAACTCATAAAACTCAACAGCAAACACACAATCCAATTGAAAAATGGGGAGAGGACCTGAACAGACTCTTCTCTCAAGAAGACAAATGGCCAACATATATATGAAAAGATGCTCAACCTCTCTAGCTATTAGGGAAATGCAAATCAAAACCACGATGAGATACTACCTTACACCTGTAAGAACAGCTGTTACCAACAAGGCCATTAATAATAAGTGTTGGGGGGGGGGTTGTGAAGAAAAAGGCACTCTCAGTCAGTGCTGCTGGGAATGTAAACTGCTACAGCCAATATGGAACACAGCATGGAGGCTCTTCAAAAAATTAAGAATAGAGCTGCCATATAACCCTTTTCTGGGTATCTACCTGTAAAATTTAAAAACATTTATTCTCAAAGATATATATATATACCTTTGAGATATATATATATATATATATATATATATATATATATATAATTTCTATGTTCATTGCAGCAGTATTTATGGTGGCCAAGACATGGAAATAATCACAATGTCTTTTAGTAGGTGATTGGATAAAGAAGATATGGTACAGCCCGAACCAGTTTGGCTCAGTGGATAGAGCATTGGCCTGCAGACTCAAGGGTCCCAGGTTTGATTCCGGTCAGGGGCATGTACCTTGGTTGTGGGCACATACCCAGTGGGGAGTGTGCAGGATGTAACTGAACGATGTTTCTCTCTCATCAATGTTTCTAACTCTCTATCCTCTCCCTTCCTCTCTGTAAAAAAATCAATAAAATATATATTTTTAAAAAGATGTGGTACAGATATACAATGGAATACTATTCAGCCATAAGAAAAGATAAACTACTGCATTTGTGATAACATAAATGGACCTTGAGAATATCATGCTAAGTGAAACAAGTTGGTCAGAAAAAGCTAACAACCATATGATTTCTCTCATATGTGGGATATAAAACTGAAGCTCATAGGCACAGACAATAGTATGGTGGTTATCAGAGGGAAAGGGGGCCAAATATATGGTGACAGAAGATTATCTGACTTTGGGTGGTGGGCACACAATACAATTTATAGATGATGTATCATAGAAATGTACACTTGAAAACTATGTAATCTTATTGATCAGTGGTTTGTTAAGCCTTTGCATGGGCCATATGGGAAAATGGGAAGCATTTGAATCTGGAGATTTAACTGAATACCAGTCAGGATTTGCTTTTTCTAAAATGTTTAACAGTCATTCTTGAGCCATAACCAATATTTTCAGCAAAAAAAGCTTGCCACTGCTTTTGGCAACTGGGGCTCAGTTCTATTAGAGAGAATAAATCAGAGCATATTGTAATGGCTTAAACATATGTTCATATATTTGTTTGTGCTAAGATAAAATCAAGTTTGAGAAGTCATTAATTCCTTGGGGATTCATAAGTACTCAGAAGGACCTAATTTTAGCCCAATTTTTAAAATTTCTTGAAAGATAAATAAATAAACTAAAATGAACACACAGACTAAGCATAGAGCTTGATGAATTAGCACAAAAGTACCTGTGCAACCACCATCCAGAACAAGAAGTAGAATAGAAACAATACCCAGATGTCATCCTTGTTGTTGCTGCCCTCATGTTTCTCCCCAAAGGTAATATCTGACCTAAGATCTAACATCATAGAATAGTCTAGCCTGCTTTAAAAAATGTATATAAATCTATGGTACACAGCATATTCTTTTTTTCTACCTTTGTTTACTCATTGTCATGTTCATGAGATTTATCCATGCTGTTTATTATAGTGGTTGTTCATGGCTATGTAGCATTATTTACATACCTTGAAAGAAAAATGACCACATTATTGAAAACTGAAAAACAAACTAACTACTCCATCTTCATATTCAAATACAGGTATAATAATCACTTTTATAAGTATAACTTCAGGGTGATTTCCTTAAAGTTGACTACTAAGATTAGAATGTGCAAATAGGTAGTTTTTTGGGGGGATGACCCCAGGATACAACAACAGGGGAGTACAGAAAACAGATGAAGAAGGGAAGAAAGTCAGTATTGGGTGATTAATAAATGAGCTTGCCATTGCTTTTGGCAACTGGGGCTCAGTTCTACTGGAGACCTCTGGGAGATGGGGTAGAAATCACTGAGAACTGTCCCACCCAAGGTGCAAGGAAGCTTAGATATTTATCCAACACTTTCCCCATTTTTTGGAGGTTGCTCCCCATGGTGTAAACTTCATGGCAACTCTAGTCCACTGTGTACATAGACAGAATATGTTATCACAGTTGAAGAAAATGGTCAGGTATAGCATTGCAGGTACTTTTGTTGTGGACCAACATTCAAGAGAATAAGACCACTGACTCCAATTAGGTCTTAAGCAGCAAGTGAGGATTTATTGAGCTGGCCAGCTGGCTGCAGTGCCAGCACCCCACCGAAGTGACACTGCAGCCCCAACCAGATGCAGAAACAAGCTTTTATTCACAAAAACCACAAAAAAGGTGACACACAAAGTTCGTTGGTCTATTTCTCACACACTCATAAGTTTCGGGTAGAGCATGACTATTTTCCTTATCTCTAGCAGTAGCAGTAAGTCCTACTGAGCTGCAAACAAGCTGGGGCAAGTTGACCTTTACATTCCCTACTGGTCTTTACTGGAATCAAAGCCTTGATTCAGCTTCCTCTAAGATATGAAATTGAGGAGGCATTGCCCTGAATAGTTTCTAGGTAGCAGGATGGTGGTGTCACAGACTTCAGTATTGGAGAAGGAGGTTAGAGGGTGTGATAAAGACATGTTGGGATCCTGTCGTCCTGACTGCCGTTGGGGTGCTCAGGATCACCTGGAACAGGCTGTCCCAGCTGGGCTCAAGGCTACTGGGGTCATGGCATTTCACCTAGACCAAGTCCCCTGGAATGTAGATGGGATGAGCCCCAGGGGACTGCTTCTGGTCCTCTTTATGTGTTGCCTGCACCAGCCGGCGAACTGATGTGGAACAGTTTTGGAGTGCCTGTAAGGACTCCTGTAGGATTTTTCAATAAGTCCTCACTGCTTTCCCGGCAGTGGATGAGGGAGAGCCTCCTGCCCTGGATAGGGGATCCCTCTCACCCCTGCCGGGTATTTTGCTGGCGCCTCCAAATGTTGTGGACCAACATTCGCGAGAATAAGACCACCGACTCCAATTAGGTCTTAAGCAGCAAGTGAGGATTTATTGAGTGAGTTGGCCAGCTGACTACTGCAAGCAACCTCCACACAGCGAGCTGCAGCCCCAACCTTGGTGCTAAGCAAGCTTTTATACACAGAACACAAACATTCTTGGTTATAGTTGCAAGATCTTTTTCGGGCCTTGATGCACAGGTGTCAGGAAGTAGAAAACTTGGCGTTATGTCTGGGTACCCATCCTTGAAACAGATTTGAAAATTTCCCACTGGCATTTAACTCATTAGTGGTTATCTCGCTGGTGGCCTTGAAAACAACACGGTTCTATCCAATTAAAAAATATATCTGGCATGGCATGAGCGTATAGGCGTATCTAGTCTCTGGCCTACAAGGTTAGACAGCTAAGTTTATCTTCCTCATTATTCAAGTAGACTAAAGCAAGCTAGAGAGAAAAATTACATTTAACTCATCACACTTTCATTGCGAGCAGAACCTGTGACTGCAGAATATGAGTGCTGAGAGATTATAAATAGGACTCAGAATTATCAACAGAATCCCAACTGAAAGCCATCTCTAAGTGAAATACAATGGTGAATTACTTGGAAGCTAGCTATATCCAGACTCACAAGGAAGGAACAAGTGTTTGAATAAATCATCTTTATATCTTGAGGAACTTGCTATTTCTAATAGTTACATATACATTTCCTTGAGGTTCCAGATTGGATCTTTGCCCTGACTGTATGGTAAAATGTTAGCCATGAATACCTACAAGTTATGATCATAGGTCTTTATTGAAAATTCCTGATTTACTTTGATAATTAGCCATTTGCAAGTGACCTATAAAAATCACTGAATTAAAATAAGTCCAGAAAGAATGGAATTGTGAAGGCCAAAATATTCCACTAATTTGAATCTTTTAAACTTTGTCTGATAAATAATTGCATTAAAGCTGGCCTTTGAGTTTTGACGATAGACTATTGCTTTGTTTACATGAGATAAATTTAGAAGTAACACAACTCGTTATTTGGAGAGTTTGGAAAACTTTTTAGTTTGCAAAATGTAGGTGTATTAAGATGCATAACATTCTTTATGCATTCCAATTTCCTCTTCACTGTCTAGAAAACATAGACTATGCCCATGAACATTGCATATTCATGATTATCCATAAAGGATATAATTCAGAATTTGGTTTCAAATTATTGCTCCTGGTGAACATATTCTCCCAGCTCTCACTTTATTCATCAAAACTACTCAGAGATGAATGTAGTTCTAAGAAATTAGGTAACTTCTTTAGCTCTTTTGAAAAATCATAGACTTTCTTTTGAGGTAGCCTACCTTATTTTTAGCTAGCTATAACCAAATAAAGTTGTCTTCTATTTCATGGAATTTTACCCTCTTGTTGTTTTCACTCTCCTCTGTCTTTACATAGGGTCAGGTCAGAACACTTCTCTTCACTCCTTCCTGGACAAGAGGCACAGGCATACAACCCTCCCATGCTTCCTTTCCCATTAAGTTATCTGCTTTCAGGCTGATCCTTGAATTGTTCATAGGGACATAGTACTGGATCCTTATTGTTTTTCCTACCTTGTTTTTTGTTCAAACTTAAATTTGTTGATATTTTGGTAGTATATTATCTGGAACTAAAACCAATACTCTAGGTGTGTTCTTTGTATGGAATAATCAGGGAATCTTTGGTTGGAGACAAACTGAAACAAAGAGTCATATTTTCTGTATGCCTTGGGAATTATGAGATGTTTTAAGGGGGACATTGTAAAGTCAGTGTCAAGTTTTATAAAAGTAACTTTGGTAGCAGAAAAGCCAATCTATATGTATAAAACCTATAGATGTAAAAGGCTCATATGCAAATTGTCCCCTCAGAAGTTCAATGGCTTGCTGTGACGTGTATTGACCACCAGGGGATGGTGCAGAATGAAGGAAGGCCCTGTTCAGCCCTGATCGCTGGGCCTAGGGACTCTACCTGTGCCTGAATTTTGTGTACTGGCCTCGAGTATATTATAAAGGAAAATAATTTCTGACTGAATTTGTCCTATTTCTATATTATGAGTAGATTTGATCAATAGGCAATCATTGTCTATACTTAAGACATATTATAAAACATAGTCTGGGAGAGAGAGGGAGGAAGATACAGTCTTACAGGGTCCAACATGCTCTTCCTTCCAAATCACTTCCATCTTCTTCAGTATGATCACTCAGACCCTCATATTTCTACCCAGTGAATCTTTCTCTTGTACATGGGAGTGCTAATAATAATGATGATTGAATGATTTTTATCATTCATGACTTACAAACACCCTTCTAAGTGCTTTATGAACTTATTTAATCTTCGAGGTCATTGAAGAAGTATTGTTTTTCATCATAGTTTATAAAGGAGGAAACTCGGGGACACATGATTTGAGTCGTATGTAAATATCCCACAGATGGTAAATGGCAGAGCTACTCCAGCTCAGAGGCCAGGCCTCAGAGCACACACTTTGAACCTCTCCATTGCACTATCTCAGAAGGTCCAGAAAAATGTAGAATAAATATCACCTAATGTGACCATCCCGAAAGTAACCTCTACTTCATAAGCTGTTTATATTGCTTGCAGGAAACCTCAGCCTAGGGACTAAAGACTGGAAGATAGAATAGCAAGTCTAGGTGGTTTCTCTGCCATTTTGAGAGTGAACATTTCAGTTGAGAAATATAGTAAATAGGTAAAGCCCTCTTCCACCAAAGTTAAGTTACAAGTGGGGATTAAATTAATTTTCTGTGTTTAGCAAACCACTCAATTGTTTGTTCTTGCAAAATATATTATTAACCATTAACCTATTTTTTAAATATCTAATTTACACTGGATTTAATATAATCACTAATTTATAACTGGAGAGGTGTTATAAATTTTAAAATATCCATATTCTGCTTAAGGTTCAGTTTTACTACTTATCTCAAAACTTTTCCATTTAAAGTTGGTTGTTGTTATTCCTGGTATTATAAAGTCACTATAACATTGAATTCTGAACCACTGCTTTTAGGGGAAACAGAATTGGGTTCCTGTGAGCTTCTGGGCATATTATTTTTCTCAACCAGTTACTATGTAACTTTGGTTTTACATGTGTTTCTGTTTAAAGACACCTTTTAAAAATATATGTTGTTAAATCGTTAACAGTAAACACACAGCAATAACACTAAACTCATGCCTAAATGAAGCTTACCCAATATATGTATTTTCTCTAAGACACAGTGTGGCTTCTTGCTTTCAGGAATGCTAGACAGTACTTAAGTACTATGCTGGTAGACTATTTTCAACAGCACATTCACCAACAAAAATGGGGGGGGGGGCGGGAAACTAGCTAAATAGACTGAAAAAAAAATCCTGCTTGTTTAAAGTATGAGACCTAAATCTGAATGGTGTGGTTCAGTGGTTGAACATTGACCTATGAACCAGGAGGTCATTGTTCGATTCCCAGTGAGGGTACATGACTGGGTTTTGGACTCAATCTCCAGTAGGCAGTGTGCAGGAGGCAGCCGATCAATGATTCTCTCTCATTATTAATGTTTCTATCTCTCCCTCTATCTTTTTACCTGAAATCAATATATATATATATATATATATATATATATATATATATATATATATATATATAAAGTATGAGACCTGAAACAAGGCAAAGGTTCAATTGAGAACATACATGCTCGGTGACTCAAATTTTTCACTACTCTACACAGGTCCACAAATGACAATGAAAACGCATGATTTTGGGTTATAAATGAATTTTAGTGAGTAGGCAAATTTAAAACATACATAATCCACAAGTAATGAGGTTCAATGGTATACTTTTGCCTTTATATTTTATTAAAACTCAAGAACTGCTAATTTTGTGACATTATGAACTGAGGATAGACTTTAAGATGTCATTGAACAAAAGGATTAAAGATGTTATTGACTGAAAGGATTAAAGAATCTAGTATTTTTCTCAAGGGTATTATTTCTCCAAATTCCACAATGGTTTTCGACCATCTTTTAAAAATGATATCTAGAATTAGTGTTTTAAATGATTAAGAATTCTCTTGCCGAGGAAGGTTAATGGGATTAACTAGGTTTGAAGCCTATCTCTTGGGAATATTGAGGATTGCAGAGATTGCAATTAGATAAACCTATAAAATAGTTTTAAACATCATCACATAAAGAGCTGTTGCAAAAGCAAAATTTGTCTCACTGCTGACCAAACACAAATCTGAAAAGTCAGCAGGGGACTAAAGGGCATGTTACCCTAAAGGTTAGCAGCAATGGGCTTGATGACCAGCTTTGCAACAGACTGCGTGAAAACCAGAAGGCAGAGGACTGTCATCTTGAAAGAACTGAGAGGACAGAACTTGCCAACCTGGAACCATGTACACTGAGTAAATATCCTTCAAAATCGTAGGATAGAGGCTGTAAGACCAGGAGAATATTAGACAATTTGACAACCCCACACCTGCTGAACAAAAATATTAGCAGAAGTTCAGGCCAAAGAAAAGGAATCCTTAACAGAATTTGTAGAAAGGGATGAAGCAATGCAGTACAATGTATGTGTGGATAAAGATACTACAATATTGACTCTTTAAAACAAGAACAATACTTACGTCTGTCTGGTTGATAATTATGTTAGAAGTAAGATATATGAAAACAGCAAGGAAAGGGGCAGAAGAATATAAATGAAATTATAAGCCTACAAGTCCTTCACATTGTTTGAGAAGTAGTAAAAATACTTAGAGTAATAAGTGAAGATGTTATTGTAAACTCTAGGGTAACCACTAAATAATAATACAAGAATATATAACTAAGAGAAGTAAAAGAAAATAATAAAAGTACTTGCAACAAAGATAAAAGTAGAAGATAAATAATAAGGTCCTAGGCATAAATCCAACTTTTTTTTTTTTTAGAATAGTTTATTTATTTATTTATTTATTTATTTATTTATTTATTTATTTATGTTTGAGTAGAAATGTCAATGTGAGAGCACAATATTGATCGGCTGCCTCCTGCATGCCTCCTACTGGGATCAAGCCTACAACTCTGGCATGTTCCTTTGCCTAGGAATCAAACCACCAACCTCCTGGTACACAGCACGACACCTAATCAACTGAGCCACACTAGCTAGGGCAAACCAACTATTTTTATAATTACATTAAATAGAAATAGGCTAGAACCAAGATGGCAGCATGAGGTATATACCTAAATGCGCAGCTTCCCACAACTACAATAAAAAAAAAAAAGCAATTATAAAGATAAACAGTCATCTTCCAGAACCAAGGGAGGGGACGCTTTACAACTAGAAGGCAAGAGAAGGAGTGCATTGAGACTGAGTAGAAGTTCCCGGTGCCAAAACTGAGAGGTATGGACGTGCGCAAAACAGAGGCGGCACAGGTAAAACGGTGGCGGCGGCTGCACCTGGGTCTGTGGCTTGGAAGGAGATTATAAACTCTGGGGTGGCTCTGAATGCGATGCGGGCTGTTGGGCAGTGGGGTGGAAGATGAGTGGTATTCTAGCAGAGCTGTTCACAGAGATCACTGATGCAGAGACTTGGGGACTCAGGGGCACACAGATGCCAGGGCTTGGAGGCACCAAAACCAGAAGCCATGGAGTCTGGGGAGGGGCAGCCATCACGGGTTGCTCTGCCCCGGTGATTCTGAGACCTCAACCCACCCAATTTACAACCCCGCCCAAGCTGTGCGCCTGTCTGCCTGCAGCCTCACCTAACAGACTGCAGCTAGGACAGAGATCTCAAAAAGTTCCAAACCCCAAACAACGAGGAGAAAGGCCTGGAGTTCATTTCCTCCCAGAGATACCTCCCAGTGATAACTACAACAAGATTGTGCAGCCAGCCTTCAAAGGTGTACAACAAGAGTGTCCACTCCAGGTAATTGGGGAGGCTGAATCACCGGGCCCTATAGGATACCTAGCACAGAAAGCCACTCTATCAACACTGGGAAGCAGGCAAAATGCAGAGGCAAAGAAATAGGTCACAAATGACAGAAATGGAGGAAAGCAAACTACTGGATATAGAGTTCAGAACTACAGTTTTAAGGTTTTTAAATAATTTTCTAGAATCTTCCAATAAACTTAGTAATATTATACAGATACCCAACAGCAGACTAGAGGTTTGCAAGAATCAAGTCTAAGATTTGAAATATGAAAAAGCAAAAAGCACCAAACTGGAAAAGAAAAAAGAATGCAGAAGTGTGAAGATAATGTAAGGAGCATCTGGGACAACTTTAAGCATACCAACATCAGAATTATAGGGGTGCCAGAAGAAGAGAGAGAGCAAGAGATTGAAAACCTATTTGAAGAAATAATGACAGAAAACTTCCCCTACCTGGTGAAAGAAATAGATTTACAAGTCCAGGAAGCACAGAGAATCCCAAACAAAAGGAATCCAAGGAGGACCACACCAAGACACATCATAATTAAAATGCCAAGGGCAAAAGACAAAGAGAGAATATTAAAAGCAGCAAGAGAAAAACAGTTAGTTACCTACAAGGGAATACCCATACGACTGTCAGCTGATTTCTCAACAGAAACCATGCAGGCCAGAAGGGAGTGGCAGGAAATATTCAAAGTGATGAATAGTAAGAACCTACAATCAAGATTACTCTACCCAGCAAAGCTATCATGTAAAACTGATGGTCAGATAAAGAGCTTTACAGACAAGAAAAAGCTAAAGGAGTTCATCACTACCAAACCAGGATTACTTGAAAGGCTGAAGGGCATTTTTTAAGAAGAGGAAGAAGAAAAAAAAAAGGTAAAAATAAAAAGTATGAACAACAAAGTGTCAACAAATACATATCTATCAATAAGTGAATATAACAATTAAGTCAATAGAAATATCTGATGAACAGAATAAACTGGTGAATAGAATAGAAGTAAGGGCATATAAAGGGAATGGACTGACAATTCTCAGGGGGAAGGGGGTATGAGGGGTATGGTAAGAGAAGGGGCAAAAATCTTTTATCTATGGATGAAGACAGTGGTGGGGGTAAGGTCACGGGGTGGGGAAGGGAACCAGGTGGAGGGGAGCTATGGGGGTTAAAAAAAAGGAACATCTGTAATAATCTGAACAATAAAGATTTAATAAAAAAATAGAAATAGGCTAAGCAACCCAACTGAAAGGTGAGATTAGCCCCTGGCCAAACAGCTCAGTTGGTTAGAACATCATCCTGATTGCCAAGGTTACGAGTTCGATCCCTGGTCAGGGTACATACAAGAATCAACCAATGCATAAGTAAGTAGTACAACAAATCACTTCTCTCTCCCTCCCCATCTCTCTAAAAACAATCAATAAAAAAGACAAGATTAATTTAATTATTCAACTTGAGTAATAAATTTAAAATCTCACAACCCACTTGTATGTTCTTCATAAGAATTACACTGAAATAGGTTAACAAAAAAGTCCCCAGTTAGATTCCTGTTCTGGATACATGCCCAAGCTTGAGGGTTTGATCCCAGGTCAGGTGCCTATGGGAAGCAACAAATTGATATTTCTGTCCCTCTCTAAAATCAATAAAATCATATTTAAAGAGACTCTAGTGTACTTAAAAATTGATAATGAATAAAAGAAGAAAATAAAATAGAAATTAGAAAGTAATACCTGATCATGAAAATACAATATGTATATCAAACATTCCTCAGGGGGGAATCTTAAAGTTGGGGCACTAGATGTTGAGTACAAATCCTTTGTTCCTTAAAGAGAAAGTGGGATTTATGAGTTCCCTCTTGATTGTATGTTGCTGTGCCAGCTGAGGCTTATGGCAAAAGTATGTCTCACCTACTTGTTTCAGTGTGTGTGTATTTCATTTATTTGTTGAATAGGAGTCTCTGCTCAGTTTCTGGATTTCTTTTAGTGGGAATTGTTCTGTGTGTAGCTGTAGATCCCATGTGTCCTTAGGAGGAGGCAACTTTAGGAGCCTCCTAGGTAGTTATTCTGGGCAGGAAACACCCTGTGACATTTTGTTTCCTATTTTAAAGGGAACATTTTCAAAATTTAAGGATTAAATATGATACTGGCTGAAAATTTTTGTAAATTCCTTCATAAAATTGTAAAAGATCTTTTCACATTCCTAGTTTCTGAGAGTTTTCTTCGTTTCTTTTTCTGCTTTTTTAAAAAAAATCATGAATGGATGTTTAATTTTGTTAATTGTTTTCTCTATATTTATGGAAATGATCATATGGGTATTCTCTTTTATTTGTTAACTAGAGGCCTGGTGCACAAAATCCATACCTGGTAGAGTCCCTATGTTTGGCCAGTGATCAGTGGGGTGATAAGGGGACCTGCAGGCTGGGGGCAGTTCCTGCATTGAGTGTCTGCCCCCTGGTGATCAGTGCACATCATAGCGACGTGTCATACCACGGGTTGTCCACTGGGCAGTCAATTTGCATATTAAGCCTTTATTATATAAGATATGATTAAATGAAATGATTTTTCTAGTTTTTGAATATTAAACCAACATTGCATGACTGGGATAAATGATATCGGGTTATTATGGATTATCAATTTTATATATTGATTGATTCAAATTGCTAGTATTTTTAAGGATATTGTATCTATGTTTATGAGGGACAATGGTCTGTAATATTATTTTTTTGTAATGTCTTGTTTTCAGATTTTGCCATTAGTGTTATCTTGACCCCATGAGAACAAATTAAACAATTTTTTCCTCCTCTAATTTTTGAAAAATCTTTGCATACATTTAATGTTATTTTTTCTTGAAATGTCATTTCATGAGTGAAATCATATAGGCCTGAATCATTCTTCATGGGAAAATTCTATTTAAAAGAATCAATATGGGAATATTAAAATGTTGTTTCATTTGTATCAATTTACTCAAAGTGACTTTTTAAAAAATTTGTTTATTTCATCTAAATTGTTGAATTTTTTTAGCATAAAGTTTTTCATTATAGCCTATTTTTTTAAAAAGATATTTTTAATTGATTTCAGAGAGAAAGAGAGAGAGAGAGAGAGAAACATCAGTGATGAGAGAGCATCATTGATTGGCTACCTCTTGCACACCCCACAATGGGGATCAAACCCACAATCTGGGCATGTGTCTTGACCAGGAATTGAACCGTGACTTCTTGGTTCACAGGTCAATGCTCAACCACTGAGCCATGCTGACTGGACTATACCCTATTTTTTAATGGTTATAAATCTGTAATAACTCTTCTTTCACTCCTGATTTGTATTCTGTCCTTTCTGTGTGTGATCAGCTTAAGTAGAGCTTTTAAATATGTTTTATTGATTCTCCACAGAGAGGAAGGGAGAAGGATAGAGAGCCAGAAACATCGATGAGAGAGGAGCATCAATCAGCTGCCTCCTGCACACCCCTACTGGGGACGTGCCCACAACAAATGACCAGAATCAAACCTAGGACCCCCTAGTCCACAGGCCAATGCTCCATCCACTGAGCCAAATTGTCCAGGGCTATTTCCTATTGATTTTAATGATCCTGTGATGAGAACATATGATTTTAATCTTCTCAAATTTAAACTTATTTTATGGCCTCACAAATAGCATAGCTTGGTTAGTGTACTATGTACCCTTTAAAATTACTTGTCTTCTAAAGTTGTTAGGAATAGTGCTGTACAAATATAGGGTCAAGGTGTTAATGGGGATGTTCAAGTTTTCTATATCTCACTAAATTTTGTTTGATTATTTTATTAATTTTTGAAAGAGAGTCATTAAAATCACAATCTATGCTTTTGGTCTAGCCTATTTCTCTCTTTAATTATATCAATTTTTGTTTTATATATTTTAAAACTCTGCTATCAGGTATATATTTATTTATGCTTATTTCTCTTTTTAAATTGACCTTTTCTTAAATTAAAATTTTTTATGTCAACTCTACCATACCTACTATAATCTTCTCAGCTTCCTTATACTTACTGTTTGGCAGGAAGAATCCTAAAA
This sequence comes from Murina feae, assembly GCA_004026665.1. Classification (NCBI taxonomy): domain Eukaryota; kingdom Metazoa; phylum Chordata; class Mammalia; order Chiroptera; family Vespertilionidae; genus Murina; species Murina feae. The sequence goes on along the minus strand of PVJC01010892.1, from coordinate 19,526 downwards.
CAGCGTCTCAAGATCTATTGTATAGTCCCCAGAACTGAGAATGTGATGATATATTATTCTCATGAATATGCTACAGTATATGAGAGAAGGGAGATTACTGTCCTGATCTAATCACTAGCTGATTAAATCTGATAGGTTTCCGTGGCTGCTCACAGATGTCAGAAAGATTTGAAGCATAGGGGAACTTGACATAAAAAAAGGTTCTCCATTGTTAAGATGGAGGAAATCTCATGGAAAGATCTGAGAGGCCTCACATTGCTGAAAGTGACCTCTAGCTGACAGCCAGGAAGAACATGTGAGGTCAGTCTTATAATTACAACAAACTGAACTCAGCCAACTACAACTACAGAATGAACTAGGTAGTGGATTCCCCCCAGAGCCTCACTGACACCTTGATTTTGCCTTGTGAGACTGAGCAAAGAATCCGGCTGAGCCTGTTAGACTTCTGACTTAAGGTGACTGTGAGATACTTAAAAGTATTATGGTGATTTGTTTAAAAAATCAAACTAATAGACTGCATGATACATCTTGCTTCCACCAATTTATTTGTATATGTTTTTTCCATCTGTTTTTCATCTCCTTCTGGGATTCTATTGATGCATATATTATTTTATATTATTCTTCAAATATGTACATTTTTTAAAATCTATTTTTCAGGTGGGATAATTTCTATATCTTTATTGCCAATTTACTGCCATTACCTGTTATCTCAAATATATTGTTAAGCCAATTTAAAAAGTTTATATATATTTTAAGTTGCAGAACTTTCATTTGATTATTTTTTATAGTTCTTATTTCTCTCTTTAGCAAATTTTTCTTCGTCATTAAGCATACTTATAATAGCTGCTTTAAAACTGTTATCTTCCAAATATAACTTCCAGATCATCTTATGGTTTGTTTCGATTGACTATCTTTTCTCTTGAGAATGGGTCACATTTTATTGAATGTATGTTGAATAATTTGGGGTTGTACACTGAATATTGTGGATGCTCTGTTGTAGACACTGGATTCTCCTACAACCTCCAGAGAGCACTTATTTGTTATTGCTTTTTAATGTAACATTAAACTTGGTTGAACTCAAACTGAAATACTGTGTCTCGGACAACTGACCAAGTATCAGTTGTTTGTCTTTAATTGGAATTCTTTGAATCTACTCTATACATGCATGGCTTATGGTTTGGTCAGATTTTTGGACATAGCCAGAATTGGGATTCTGTTCTATGAATCTTCCTTTGCAGGAATTTATCTGCGCTTTCCAATAACTATGGAATTTTATTTTCTGAGGCTCTAGGCTAGAGAGATTTTAGATTAGGCTTTTAATTGGAATTTTGACCACCACATATGGTGCCAATTTTGGTTTGCCCTCTGGCTTTCAGCTGTAAAAAAAAAAAAAAAAAAAAAAAAAAGAAAGAAATAAAGAAATGCCACATGCTATTTTCTTCTTCTGAATGTCAAATTCTAAATCTGTTGCTTTGTTCTCTCTCTAGTACTTTTAATTAGTTGTATTTATTTTTATTGTATTTTGTCCAGAGCTTAAAATGCATACCTGTGAGAGTGTCAGTTTGGCAGGAACTTAGTTGATAATTATAAAAAAGTAGATTTGATGAAAAAAATATATAGAAAGATTCGATTTTTAAAAGCAGTTTCATAAAAGAAACAACAACAAGAACAAACTCCAGGCCCAGATATTTTCACCTGTCATTTTTTAAAAAATATTTGAAGAAGAAATAATATCAGCTAAACAAAAAAAAATCTTAAAAAAATAGAAAAGTAAATATTTTGTAATAATTTTTATGTCCACTGTAACATTGAAATAAAAAATACACAAATAAATACATTATAGGAACAAAAAATGACTTAATAATTTTTTCACAAGCATACACACACATACAAATAATTCTGAAAAAACACTGTAGTCCCAGATGATCCACACTACAGATTGGCTGGGGGTCAATCCCTTCCAGTGATGCCAACATAAGTCAGGCTCAACTACAATAGGACAGTACACACAACTCAGATGACTAGGGAGGCTGAGCCACTGGGCCATACACCTACTACACAAGGTGACTTTATCAAGTCTGGGAGACATAGCAGATCTAACTAATACATAGAAACCAACACAGGAAAGCAGCCAAAATGCAGAGGCAAAGAAACATGTCACAAATGAAGGAACAGGAGAAATTTCCAAAAAAAAAGAACTAAATGAAATGGAAGCAAGCAAACTACTAGGTACAGAGTTCAAAAAAATGGTTATAAGGATGCTCAAGGAACTTAGAACATTAACAACATAAAAAGGAACAGTTATAAAAGAAGCATACACTAATTGAAAAAAAGAATAATTTACAGGGGATCAAGAGTTTTAAATATAAAGAAGGAAAAAAAAAACCATTTAGGACACTAAAAATAATCCAAAAAAGAGAAAATAATGTAAAAGCCTCTGGACAACTTCAAGCTTACCAACATTCACCTCATGGGGTTACTGGAAGGAGAAAAGAGGAAACAAGAAATCAAAAATCTATTTGAAAAAATGATGACAGAAAATTCCCCTTACCTGGTGAAAATAATAGACATACAAATCCAGGAAGTGCAGAGAGTCATATAATAATTAAAATGCCACTGGGAGAAAAGCAGTTATCTGTAAGAGGGCACCCATATGATTATCAGCTAATTTCTCAACAGAAACTTTTCAGGCTAGAAGGGAGTGGCAAGGAATATTTAAAGTGATGAATAGCAAGGACCTACAACCACCTAGCTTACTCTACCCAGCAAAACTATCATTTAGAAAGCGTTTCAAAGACAAGAAAAAACAAGCATAAGATATAGAATATCTTTTTGAACTTAGGATAGGAATAATTTCATAAATTTTACATCAAAATATCCTAGTCACAAGGAAAATATTGATAACTTGAACTTCATTAAAGTTAAATACTTCTGTTAATCAAAACAACAATAAGAATGATAAGATAAGTAACATATTGGAAGACATTAGCAATACATAATGTTAGATATACAGGGTGGGATAAAAATAGGTTTACAGTTGTGAGCACATGAAACACAGTTTGTTCTTTTATTATTATTAACTAGAGGGCGGGCTGGACAGCCACCTTCCTGCTATCTACTCCTCTCGACAGGCCTGGCCCCAATCCACCCTAATAGGGGCTGGGCCAGCCGGACCCCACCTATGCATGATTTTGTACAGTAGGCTCTAGTGGTATATAACACTGTTCTCTCTTTTTCCAGATAGTGACACATACTCATTTCAATTGATTTGGCAATCTGTATGATTCAATTTGTTTGAAAAGTTCAAGCATAGCAAATGGAAATAAAAAGACAGAGTAACATCAATATGGGAGGGATTGCCATGGCATTTTATAATTTAGCAAAAGATTAACAGCTCCTTATTTTTCTCCATTAAATGCAATTCAATATGAAACCTAGCTTGATATCACCGAGTGGTACTATGTGCCCAAACAGATGGTCACTGAAAATTAACATTTAGGTTTGCTATAGTCAGAGGGTTTCATTGTTCTGTGGGAATTTTTTTTTGTTTAGTTGAGTTCACCACTTTAGAATGACATTATTTTAAGCCTTTTATTTTATTTTTAAACTAGAGGCCTGGTGCACAAAAATTTGTGCACTCAGGGGGATCTCTCAGCCCGGCCTGTGCCCTCTCACAGTCTGGGACCCTTCAGGGGATGTCCACCTGCTGGATTAGGCCCACTCCCCAGGGGATCAGCCCTAAGCTGGCGGTCAGACATCCCTCTGGCAGAACGTGAGCCCTTGGGGGGTGTCCACTTGCCATCAGGGAGCAGGCCTAAGCTGCAGTTGGACATCATTAGTGCTGCTGAGAAGGTGGGAGAGGCTCCCACCACCACTGCTGTGCTGGTAGCCATCAGCCTGGCTTGTGACTGAGCAGAGATCCCCCTGTGGGAGTACACTGACCACCAGGGGCAGCTCTTGCATTGAGTATCTGCCCCCTGGTGATCAGTGTTTGTCATAGTGACCAGTCTTTCCCAGTTGTTCTGCTGTTAGGGTCAATTTCCATATTACCCTTTTATTATAAAGGATAGAGGCCTGATGCATGGGTGGGGGCCAGCTGGTTTGCCCTGAATGGTGTCCCGGATCAGGATGGGGGTCCCATTGGGGTGCCTGGCCAGCCTGGGTGAGGGATTGATGGCTATTTGCAGGCTGGTCAAGCCCCACAGTGGGGACCCTCACCCCATAGTGCTGTGGCCAGCCTGGCTGAGGGGCTGAGGGCCATTTTCAGGCTGGCCATGTCTCCCAGTGACCCAAGCTCCCAGCCTCTCCTTTTTTTCTTTTTATTTTTTTCTGGGATTTATTTATCTTCTATAATTGAAACTTTGTAGCCTTGAGCGGAGCCCAGTGCTGGCCAGGGCAGGCAGGAAGTGTGGCTTCCTCCATTGCCAGGGGCAACCCAAGCCTCCTGCTCATCCCAGCCCTGTGGTTGGGCCATCTTAGTTGGGTTTATTTGCATACTCACTCCTGATTGGCTTGTGGGTGTGACTTGTTGGCATAGCTTGAGTGTAGCAGAGGGACGGTTAATTTGCATGCTTCTCTTTTATCATATAGGATTATTCTTTTCTATATGGACAATTAAAAAACTACTTTTGCCCCACTGTATATTTATTGTTAAATGTCTTTTCCCAGTTAGCTATTTATCTTCCTGTCCATCCTCTCATCTCATACAAATCAATGAGAAAATTATTGAAAGTAAAAGATTTAAACTGTGACACCACAAAAGAGGATATTCAAATGAAGCATTATTGAAAGATGCTCAACATCATAAGTTAAAAAAATTAAATTATACCTACATTGCAAAACTACTCTATAGCAAGCTGAATGGCTAACATGAAAAGAATTGGCAATACAATATATTGGCAACCATACAGGGCTGAAGAAAGTGTAAAGTATTAAAACCACTTTATAAACCTGTCTCATTAAAGCTAAATCTATCCATTCCCTTTAACGCTCAGCACCAGTCCTGAGTATATATCCAAAAGAAGTGGAGTGTTAATATCCATCAAAAACCTGAACAGTAATAATACTGTTATTTCTCATAGCCCCCAAATAAGAAAGCAGATGTTCATCAACATTAGAGGGGATAAATACATTTTGATATATTCATATGATGGAATGCTCATAACAAAAATAAAAACACAATAACCTGAAGAATCTTGAAGACATACTATGGAGTAAAAAGAGCCAGACACAAAAATACTACATATTGTGTTATCAAGTTAAAGAAAATTCAATTCTAGGTAAAACTACTCTTTAGTAATGGAAGCTGGTACAGTGGTTACCTTTGGGATAGAGGGGGTACTGGTCAGAAATATTCTATATCTTGATCTAGCTTATGGTTATATGGATATATAAATATTTGATAAACTTTGTATTTAAAATATATGTACTTTCAATATAAAATGTCAATTAAAAAACTTGCTTAGTTTAGAATGAGTAGAAATAAATGACAAACACTATGTTTCATTTAATGTCATTAAAAAAATTATCCTATATAATAAAAGGGTAATATGCAAATTGACCCTAATAGCAGAATGACTGGGAATGACTGGTCACTATGACACACACTGACCACCAGGGTACAGATGCTCAATGCAGGAGCTGCCCCCTGGTGGTCAGTGCACTCCCACAGGGGGAGCTCTGCTCAGCCCCAGCCAGGCTACCAGCTGCCAGCACAGTGGTGGTGGTGGGAGCCTCTCTCGCCTCCTCAGCAGCACTAAGGATGTCCAACTGCAGCTTAGGCCTGCTCTCCACTGGCAAGTGGACATCTCCTGAGGGCTCCTGGGCTACCAGAGGGATGTCTGACTGCCAGTTTAGGCCCGATCTCCCTGGAAGCAGGCCTAAGCCAGCAGGTAGACATCCCCTGAAGGGTCCCAGACTGCGAGAGGGCATAGGCTGGACCAAAGGACCACCCCCCCCACTGAGTGCACAAATTTTTGTGCACTGGGCCTCTAGTTAAACAATAATTTCCTCACATGCAAATATCTACCTTCAAAGGAGTGACTTTATTCTAGATGTTTTCTCACCAGATAATTTTGGGGAATCTGTGATAAATGATTATATGTTTTTAACCTGTCTGCCTGCTACTTGGCTACACATGCCTGCCTACTGTTTGATCAAGAGGAACATGAGGGCCCTCCATCTCACCTTTGGAATGGTTTAGAACTTGGCTTCTCTAAACACAACGCTTTCCTAAGCTCTGCGCTAAACAAAGCACAAGTAAGGTTTACCCCCATGGTCAGTGGTCCACGTCCTTCAGTGCCAGAAATTCAGTTCTAGGTAACTGCCAGCAGCATTGCAGCTTACTCAACATTTAGGGAAAGACTCTTCTTCTCCTGGGGGACAGTCTGGCAAAACACAAAATGGCATCTCAGTCCACAGCATGTTCAGTGTTCTCTGGATACGAAAAGTGAGCATTTCCCTTTCTTTTGTGTTCTCAGAGGGCTCATCTTGAAGACTTTCCCCAAACAGAAGGAACAACTGTAACCATAAATAGTTGTTCTTCAGCTAGTAATATATAAGTAAGGAAGGAAGAAGGGAAGGATAGAAAGAAGGAAAGAATGATAGAAATAAAATAAAGGAAGATCCTCTTCATTGGGCTCACACCTCAAATTAATTTTTCTTCAATTCTCATTTTATAGATTAGATAAACATTGTGTGGAAAATATTATTTCTTCAAATTCAAGAAACATTTATAGATTTCAAAATATTCTAAGAGAAAACATCTGTAGCCCAGCCCTAAATAATTTAAACCAAATTAAGCAACAATTACAGGAGGCAGATAAATTGGTTTTGAATCCCGAGATATAGTAGATGAAACCACAACATCCATTAAATATCAATTTTACCTACAGGGGAAGGCTTCACTTAGGTGCTATAAATCATTCTACTTAGAAAAAGGGTAAAACTGTACAAAAGCCCAGGCAAGGATTGCGGCCACAGTGGAATGTCACAGTTTTTCCATGGTCCATGTTTGGAAGTGAGCGATCCCATGTGGATAACAGTCACAGACCCTTCCCACATAGGATACACCATCTCCTTTCTCTGTTTATTCTTCCTTTAACATTCTACCAACCCACAGGACACATCAGGAGGTAACACTGAGATCCCGAGGTAGGGGCAGCTTGTAGCTTCCCTCTCCAAGAACTGCCATTTCCTGCTTGATGTCCTCTTGTGAGAAGCAGCAATTACACTTTTCCCCCAAGGTCTGGCTGAATGTGACATTTCCATTTGCGTGAGCGATCTGCACCTGTCCCTGATTAGCACTGTCACCTTCTTTTGAGTGACCTTCCCTGAACAAATGGGAGGAGGTACAGGAGGAAGACCAGAAAGGTATTTGAGGGCAGGGCCAGATTCCTCATGTAGTTATAGTTTAAAAAAATTAAAATGAATCCAGGAAGTAAAGCCTCTATTGTCTCTGCCAGGGCTGCTGACAGCCTTTGAGCATGGCCTATGTCTTGGCTGGTCTGTTCATGCTGCTAAGAGATAAAGTGGGGCTTAGTAAACACTTTAAGAGTTTATGTAAATAAAAGTTGATTGCAATGAGGCAGTGCCAAAGCAGAAGTGGCCAGGCGCATTCCACCATCAGGAGCTCCCAGAGAGGCTTTTACAGAGAAAAGACGGGAGCAAAGGAAAACCACTCTTGATTACTGCAGCTTACAGCCTGGTTTGCTGTCATTAGTGCTTAGTGTGTTGATTTCACCACCTTCGGGCATTTACAGGCTTAGATTTTGCTTTGCTTACCTAGGTCACCAGGACATTAGAGCCACCTCAGTCTAATGGTCTCCTGTTTAATGAATTCAACAAGGCCCTTTCAAGGGACACATCAGTATACTGTTCCCCAAGCCCTCTCAGCCCGTCCTCCCAGGAGCAGGCTGGCTGAACTTCCCTCCCCCTGTTTACTCACTCAAGTTTCGGCTTCTGCTTCCTCTCAGGACATCCTAAATGTTTCACTGCCTCTGTCGGTCCCCAGCCAACAGGCCCACCCTGGAGAAGAAAGCCATCTCACTGTCCTGTGTGTGACATGATGAGACACCCTCAGAGCAACTGTCTTCACATTGATGTTAGGATCGCAGGCTTCAGGGACAGAACAGGTTTCAAAACAGCAGTTGATGAAAGGCGGGATTCAGATACTTGTGGTGAATGTTAAAGCTTGTCTTTAAATATCTATCCATCATCTCTCTCTCTCTCTCTCTCTCTCTCTCTCTCTCTCTCTCTCTCTCTCATCTATCTATATCTATCTATGTATCTATCTATCATCCATCTATTATCTATCATCTATCTATCTATCTATCTATCTATCTATCTATCTATCTATCTACCTATCTATCATCTATCTATGCATCTACCTACCTTCTTACCTACCTACCTATTTACCCATCAATACAGAACTGAGTGCAGATGGTGGGAAGCCAGGACAATATAACTATTCATAGGGTTAGCTAGGCAAGAAAGTAGGCAGAGTTGTCAGAGAAAATTGGTTCTGGGAATCTGGATAAACAATATTGTGACTAAAAATTTGGCCCACAGACATAATTAAACTACAGAACAACTATCATTCAGAACTGCCTAAAATATGGCTGAACTTCTGTTCTGTAACTAAGGATATTCAGAAGAAGCCATGTCAAGACTGGTAGGAGGGGTGAGATGTGGAATGAGTTGGTCCCACACCCATGTGTGGTGGTTAAAATTTGGGAGGGCTATCTTGGCTGTGGTGGTGCCTCTTGAAGAATGAGGGGTCTCAGCCCCTACTAGGCCCCCAGCCTAGGGTTCTAGTACTGGGAAAACAAGTTCCCATAACTTCTAGCTGTGAAAACCAGTGGTGATTGTGGCTGAGTGAGATGGATAGCTGTTGGAATCCTTAAAAGACCCACATATGGATTTACTTGAACTTTCTCTGAGCTCCAGCACTTGGGCAGAAGCTTAAAAGGCACTAGGGCCATACAGGGAGGAGCTGAATTGTTCAGCATCAGGGCAAGCACTGGAAGGGCAGCTTTCTCCTGGACAGAAGTGCTGGCAGAGGCCATTGTTCCTTTACTAAGTCCTCTTACCACAGAGTTGTCAGACAGGTGCATACCTACTCTCTATCCACCTAAGGTAATACTATTCAACCTGCCCCGGTGATTTCCTGAGTCCCCACACAACTTACAGGCCAGTAAGCCATTTCCAGTGGCTTTTCCATACAAATATCTTTTCTTGGTTCATACTTCAAATTTTCCTAAAATCACTCTAGCAAGCAGTATCTGGCATAGTGTGCCCTGTACCTCTTGCTAAGTGGCCTGGCACTAATTATAGCCAACTTTGGTTTACAGCTGGACTTCTCCTGGCACCTCCAAGTCTAGCACAAGTAGTAGCCATCTGCAGATCACTCTGTAGCTCATGCTGAGTGGCACTAGACAGGACACACACAGCAGCTGAACTTGGCCTGCACATCCCATGAGGCCTTAGAGCTTGCACATCCAGTGGACAGCTTCAGATCATGCTGAAGTCCCTCTATGAGTGACACAGTCAAGGCGCAAACTCAGGGGAAACCAGAGCCACCCTGAAGCAAGTCCTGCTCTAAATGGTCACTCCCTGCATATCAGATCCTTCACAGTGGTCAAGCCATGTCCTCATATACAATTGGCCTGGGGGTAAATCCATCCTATTGACATACTAACAGCAATAATGGCTCAAATACATTAGGAGGGAACACACTGCCCACACAGGGGGGTGCACTTGGAGCACCCAGGTCATGTGACGAGGGAGGACATGAACCTCCAACATTAGGCCACTCTATCAAGATGGAGGGACACCGCAACTCTATCTAATATGTCAGAACAAACACAAAGGGTGGCAAAAATATGGAAACAAAGAAACATGTCCCAGATAAAAGAACAGAACAATACTCCAGAAAAAGAACTAAATTAAATTGAGATAAACAGTTTACCAGATGCAGAGTTCAAAACACTGGTTATAAGGATGCTCAATGAAGTGAGGAGAAGAGTAGATGAACTTAGTGATAACTTCAACAAAGAGATAGGAAATATAGAGACAGAAATTATAAAGAACCAGTCAGAAGTGAAGACTATATTAACTTAAATGAGTAATACATTACAGAGAATAAAAAGCAGAGTAGATGAAGCAGAAAATCAAATCAGTGATTTGGAAGATAAGGAGTCAGAAAATACCCGATCAGAAACTAATATAATATTGTATGTCAACTGTAAAAAAATAAATTAATTTTAAACATTGATGATCAGAGGACTTATAATACCAGACTAGAAACAGCCTAAATATGATGATCGGTCAGAGTGCCCTAAAAAAAAGGAATACCTAAGTAGGAACTTAGATAAGCTAAGTTATATCTGAACATCCTAGAATGGCCTGTTTTTGTATAAACAATTTGCTATCCTCCCTTATGTCTTTTGCTATAATCAGAAAGTCTGGCCTGAAAATTGTTTTCCATTCATGGCTGCATGAGGAGGAGAGCTGTAGGTATAAAAATCATGCCTCTTTATTTTTAGGAAGACTCAATTTGAAATATTCTGTCGCTTAAAATAAACATGTTTTTATCATAGCAGGATGTTGATGTACACATCAGAATACATGACCTATGTATAGGAAACGTAGAAGATAACACTATTTCTAAAACCATAATCATAACAGAGAGGTCCAAGACCCTGAGTGGTTCCAGCTTGCCCCGTGGAGGGAGCAGAATTTCAAATGCCTGACAAACCCAGTCAGGATGCTGTTGGTGTGAGCTCATGCCTTGGTGTGTACAGCGCACGTGGCATGTTGTGTCTCCAGTGGCAGAAGGCCTCATTCTGGCAGGGCCCAGAAGGGTATGACAAGGCTCCTACCAGGTGGAACTCTGATTTCAGTTAAGATGACCCAGTTAGCCTTGATTCCAGCTTGGGCACAGGTGCTAGGGCCTAAAATAAAGCAGCAAGTGACGGTTGAAATGTGTCCCTAAATACATAGGTTTTTATTAAAGAAAAATGTTGAGATTTTAAAAGACACTGTTTCTTACTGGTTAAAATGTGGCCTCTGGATCCTAATGCCTGGTTCAAATCTCAGCTCCATCACTCTGTGACCTTGAGCAAGTTGTCCTCTCTGCACCTCAGTTTCTCACGTGCATGATTACTGTGATCATAAAACAATTAGCATACTGGCTGAGCCTATAGCAGGCTTTTGTCTAATGTTAGTTGTTTTAATTAACATGTACGACTGAACATGGGGAAAAACTCATGTTCTCCTTAAATTGTTATTAATTTTTTTGACATTATTTTATTACATATTTATTTTACTTGAGGAGGGTTTGATTCAAGTTTTTGGTTTCATTGAAGGTGTTTTAGAGATAACTAACTTAACTTGTTAGCTCATATAGACAATTGTGTGTGTACAAATGCACATGTATGTTCATATTTGTGTTCATGAGTGATGGGTGTATGTGAGTGGGTAAATATGTGAGTGCATGCATGTATGCACATATATTGATGAGTATTTCCTGAAGCTACTGTATATTACCATAAAATTGATGGCTTAAAATAACACATTTATTCTCTCACTGAAGGAGGCCGGAAGTCCAAAATCAGCATTACGGGGTGGAAATCAAGATGTAGGCAGTGCTGCACTCCCTCTGGAAAGAAGCTGATTCTTGCCTCTTCCAGCCTCTGGTGACTGATGGCAGTTGTTGACAGTGGTCACATCACTCCAACCGCTGCCTCTGTCTTCACATAGAATTTCTTCTCTCTCTGTGTTAGATCTCTCCCTGGCTCTCTCTTATAATAAAGACACTAGTGACGGCATTCAGGGCCCATCTGGGTAATCCAGAATAACATCCCCATCACAAGATCCTTAGTTTTATGAGTCATGACCCCGTAAGATAACAAGTGCCAGGAATTAGGTCCTGATACCTTTGGGGGCCACTTTTCAGGCTACGACAGGTGTGTAGGTGCATATATGTATGGAAGGTGTACATGAGTGTGTACTTACGTGTGTATGTGCATATGTGCAATGGGTGTGTGTACATATATGTGTGCGCACAAGAGTGTATGTATGTATATACATGGATGTGTGTGCATGGTATGCATGCATATAAATATGCGTATAAGTAATTATATGTATGTGTGTATGAGTTTGGTATTTTTTTACGGAAAGCAGGCTACCCAAGCTAACCTTTGCTTAAAATATTTTATTAAAGTTCTGAAACAGGAATCCGTTGGGAGTCTGTTCTAATGAGTCAGTGCTCTCCTAACAGATGGTCAAATAAACACAATGTTTCTTCCTTCCCAGAAATCTTCTTAAGCACAGCATTGTTGTCATTTGTGAGAAAAGAGCAATTTAAATACTAGTAAACAAGCAAGCACATACCTCTCTTACCTCTGTGTGAACCTCTGGAAGAGCACCCAAGCAGGAGTTCAATTTAATGAAAAATGCATTAGGATGGTACTGACGGCATGGAGGGTCTATGACTCATTTTAGTCTCAGCTGTCCAGACAAACACGCTCTGGTCCATGAACCCTGCCTGAAGGAAGGCTTAACGGCAGCCAGATAGTGGCCCTAAAAGAGGGGCTATAAAGTTTCTTCTCTTCATTGTAAAACCTGCTTTACTGGTTGGAATAAAGGAGAGACTGGGAAAGATGGAGCCAGGGTGGGTTAAGCGCACCTCAATGCCTAATGTGTATCATATATGTAAATACTATGTAATTCTATGTAGTTGCATGTGTTCAATGATTATTTTAAATATCTATGTATGCTACAAAAATAAAAATAAAAATAGAGCCCATTCAGTTGTGAGTGGGACACTAAGCTAGCTAGCTACCATGGAAATTTACTGAGGTGATAAAAGCATAGCATCTAGCCCTGACCAGTTTGGCTCAGTGGATAGAGTGTCAGCCTGTGGATTGAAGGGTCCCAGGTTTGATTCCGGTCAAGGGCATGTACCTTGGTTTGCAGGCACATTCCCAGTTCGGGGTGTGCAAGAGGCAGCTGATCGATGTTTCTCTCTCATCGATGTTTCTAACTCTGTATCCTTCCCCTTCTTCTCTGTAAAAAATTAATAAAATATATATTTTTAAAAAGTATAGCATCTATCTGAAACAATTTATCATTTCTAGTGAGAAATTAAGTAACAAAAATGTAGGCAGGGTGAATGTGACACACAAGTGCTATCTTAGTCCTATAGGGCTCCTGTAGCAAAATACCATTGACTGGGTGGCTTGTAAATGACAGGCATTTCAGGAAGTTCATGTAGTCCCGGAGGATGGTCCAAGATCAAGATTCCAGCAGATGTGGTGTCTGCTGAGAGCTCACTTCCTCTTCAAAGACAAGCTGTTTGTGTGTGTGTGTGTGTGTGTATGTGTGTGTCCTCACAGGGAAAAGGGGTGAGGAAACTCTCAGGTCTCTTTTCTTAGGGCACCAACCCCACGCATTAGGGCTCTGCCCTTGTGACCTAATCACCCCTCACAGGCCCAACTCGATACACCATTGCACTGGAGATTAGGGTTTAGTATATGAATTCTGAGGGGTACAAACATTCAGTCTATAGCAAGTGAATGGAAGGCAATTCAGAGGAGGGAGAGAATGCATGGTAAGAGGAGCTAGGATGCAATCATGAAGTGGGCAGTTAACAACAAAGCCTTGCTACATGAACCCAGAAATCAACTGATCGAGTTGACTGTTGGGAAGATAAGACCAAGTTGGAGGAAACATGGTGATAATGATAGGAAAATGTAGGGAATAACGAAACGACATGAAATCCCATCTTCCTAGGACTTAGGCTACCTCTTGAACAGAGTTTCTCAACCATAGCAGCACTGAGCTTGGATCACATAATTTCTTTGATGCAGGGGGCTGTCCTGTGCATTGCAGGGTACTTAGAAGCTTCCATGACCTCTGCTCACCAGATGCCAGTAGCACCCTGCCTTCCCTATTCTACCCCCGAAACCCTGCCCATGTTGTGAAAAGCACAATTTTTTCTGAATATTGCCCAATGTCTGCTAGGGAGCAATATGGACCCTAGTGGAGAACCACTGCTCTAGGAACCGCTACTCCAAGATCAGCAGCATCAGCATCACCTGGGAACTCACTCGAAATGCAGAACCACAGACCCCATCTCAGACCCACTGAAAGACACTCTACATTTTCTCTTTGTTACTCCTCACCTGAGGATATTTTCCCATTGAGTTTTAGAGAGAGTAGATGTGAGCGGGAAAGACAGAGAGAAATATCGATGTGAGAAAAACATATTGATTGATTGCCTTCTGCATGTGCCCAGACCAGGGTCCGGGCCAGGGAGGAGCTTGCTAGCAAATGAGGTATGTGCCCTTGATCAGAATCAAACCAAGGACCCTTCTGTCTACAGGCCAACATTCTATCCACTGAACCAAACCTGCTGGGCAAGACACTTTACAGTTTAACAAGCTCCCCAGGTGATTCATATGCACATTAAAATCTGAGAACTGCTCAACAAATAGAAGAATTAGATGGTGAGATTGGTTGGAGGCAATTATGTATGATCATGGAAAGACTTACACATTTTGCTACAAGTTTAGATTTAACTTGGTAGGCACTTAAGCTATATTAAATGTTTTCTTTTATCACAGATGCAGCAACTGGCTTCATCCTCCTCCCCCTTGCCTACCAAGGCAGAGCCATAGAGACAGCTGTGACACCCCAGACAGTGTGGCATTGTGAACACACAGGCCAGGAACCCCATTGCTGGCCACATGCCACTATGAATGGAGTGCACTGAAACTTATGTGGCTGGTTGTTAAGAAGGCACCCATTTCCTTGGGGAATATGGGGTTTTTCCACAGCTGAGGTGGCACCACACTACAAAGATGCCGGAAGTCCCAGTAGTGCAGGTAAGAGATAACAGAAACTTGCAAAGTACCTACTGGGAAACAAAAGAAAAAAAAATCTAACAACCAGCTAAACAGTCAAAAGAAAATACTTACTTTTTTTTTTCATTTCCTTAAATACACAGACAGAGAAGTAATCCATCAAGTACCATGAAAAACCAAGGTAACAAGGTAGTCCAGAAAAAAATAAAAAATCTCCAGTAAATCAACATAAAGATATGGAAGCTGTGATTTAAATGACAGAGAATTCAAGATAACAGTTCTGAAAAAATTCAACAAGATACAAAGAAACTCGAAGAGGCAGTTCAATGAGCTTAGAAATAAAATCAATGAACAAAATGAAGTACTTTACTGAATAGATTGAAACTAAAAAAGAACCAAACAGAAATTCTGGAGCTGAAGAACTCAATAAATGAGATGAAGAATTAATTAGAGTTCAGGAAATAGAGTAGGCCAGTTGAAAGAATAAATTAGGTATCTTGGAGATAGAAATCTAGAAATGACTCAGGTGGATGAAGATAAAGAACTGAGAGTTTAAAAAAATGAAAAAAGTCCATGAGAATTGTTTGACTCCATTAGAAAGAGCAATAAGTAAGTAATGAGTATGTTAGAAGGGGAAGAGAGGCAAAAGGGAACAGGTAGCCTATCACACAAATAATCAATAAGAACTTCTGAGCTAGACCCTCAAATATAAGGAGCTAACAGAACATCTAATTATCTCAATAAAGAAGACCATATCCAAGGCACAATATAATAAAGCTATAAAAAGTTAATGGCAAAGAAAGAATGCTCAAGGCAGCCAGGGAAGACAGTAATCTGTAAAAGAAATCCCATTAAATTATCATTTGATTTTTAAGTAGAAATACTAAAAAGCAGGGGAGAGTAAAATCAAATATTTAAAGAGAAATCACCAGACAAGAATGATATATCCAGTAAAGTGAGCCTTTAGATATGAAAGAGAGATGATGATTTTTCCAGACAAACAGCAGCTGAGGGATTTATCACCATAAAACTTGCATTACAAGAAATAATAAAAGAAGGTCTTCTACCTAGAACAAAAAGACAAAAGGAGCCCAGCTGGTATTGCTCAGTGGTTGAGCATCGACCTATGAACCAGGAGGTCACAGTTTGATTCCAGTCAGGGCACATTCCTGAGTTGCAGGCTTGATCCCCAATAGGGGGCATGCAGGAGGTAGCCAATTAATGATTCTCTCTCATCATTGATGTTTCTTCCTCTCCCTTCCTCTCTGAAATCAATATTTTTTTAAAAGACAAAAGGGTACAAAATGGTGAGTAAGATGACAAAAAACAGTCAGAAGTAGGACATTGAAACTCTTGTTCAGACTAGGTTATTAAACACTAAATATAACATAAAAGTTAAAGAAGGTACACATTTTTAAAAGGACAATAGTACTGCAATTTGGAAATAAATGCACAGCACAAAAAGAAATAATTTGTGACAGCAAAAACATAAAAGAGGAGTGGGTAGAGGTCTGAATTTGCAAGGTCAATGGAGATGAGTTGCAATTAGAAGAAAGAGGTCTATCATATGTCTGACAATTTTTTTTTTGCATAAACCTAGTGGTAATTACAAAACAAAAATTTAGAGCTGAGAAATATAACATTAAAAAAAAGGAAATTGAGGGAAAATAATAGAATACCATTTAACTAAAATAGCAGACATATACAGAATGAAAAGAAGCAATGGAGACACAAAGCAACCAAAAATAAAAAGATAAAATGACTATAGGAAGTCCTTAAACACCAATATCACCCTAAATGTAAGTGGTCTGAATTCACCAATATTCAGGCACAAAATAGTGGATTGAATTGAAAAGCAAATTCAACTATATGCTGCATTCCAGAGACAAATCTCAGCTGCAAGGACAAACAGACTCAAAGAGAAGGGGTGGAAGATGATACTCCAAGCAAATATCATCCAGAGAAAAGTGAGTGTAGCCATATTAATATAAAAAAATAGACGTCAAAATAAAAAAAATGTAATAAGAGACAAAAATGGACATTTAATAATGATAAAAGGAACAATATATCAATAAGACATATCACTTATCAATATCTATGCACCCAACCTGGGACCACCAAAATATATAAAGCAACTACTAACAGAACTAAAGGGAGAAACAGACAAAGATACAGTTTTATATTAGGGATCTTAAATATCCCATTGACAGGAATGGATATGTCATTCAAATAGAAAATTAATTTTAAAAACAGCAACTTTAAATGTCACATTTGTCCAAATGGACATGATCTATATATACAGAGCTTTTTACCAAGAACACCAGAATTATTTTTTAGTGCACATGGAATGTTCTTTTTATTTATTTTTTTATTAATTTTAGAGAGGAAGGGAGAGGGAGAGAGAGATAGAAACATCAATGATGAGAGAACCATTGATTGGCTACCTCCTGCATGTCCCCTACTGGGGATTGAGCCCTTAACCTGGACATGTACCTTTGAGCAGAATCAAACCCTGGACTATCCATCTGCAGGCCGACACACTATCTACTGAACCAAACCAGCTAGGGTAGTGCACATGGAACATACTTAAAAATAGACCATATATTGGAACACCAAACTAGTTTCAACAAATTTAAGAAGATTGAAATCATACTAGAACAGTTTGAAATTGGAAATCAATCACAAAAAGAATGCTAGAAAACACACAAATATGTGGAGATCAAACAACATGCTACTGAACAATGACTGGGTCAAAGAAAAAAAATGGAAGAAGAGATAAAAGATACATAGAGACAAATAAAAGTAATACAACAACATTTCAAAATGAGCATGCAACAAAAGCACCACTAAGAGCAAAGTATATAGATTATGGGCCTATCTCAAGAAACAAGAAAAATCCCTACTAGTCTAACATTTCACCTTAAAAAAAGAGAAGAAGGAAAATAAATGAAGCCCAAAGTCAGTAGAAGGAAATAAATAATAATAATAATTAGAGAAGAATTAAACAAAATAGAGAACAAAACAAATTAGAAAAAATTTAATGCAACAAAGAGATGGTTCTTTGAAAAAATAAGTAAAATTGACAAAGCTCTGGCTAGATTCACTAAGGAAGGAAGAGAAAAGACTCAAATAAACAAAACTAGAAGTGAAAGAGGAGAAGTTACAATAGACACCACAGAAATACAAAAGTTTATACAAGAATACTATCAAAAGCTATATGCCACTAAATGTGACAACTTAGAAGACATGAACAAATTTTAAGAAATATATAATCTTTCTAGACTGAATCATGAAGAACTGGTAAATCTAAATAGACCTATTAACAGTAAAGACATTGAAAATTGAAATAGTCATTAAAAAACTCCTCAACAATAGAAGTCTGGGACCAGGTGGCTTTACTGGTGAATTCTACTAAACATTCCAAGAAGATTTAATACCTATTCTCAAATTCTCCGGAAAATTGAAGGAATACTTTCTAACTCATTTTATGAAATCAACATTACCCTGGTAGCAAAGCCCGCAAGAAAAACACAAAAAAAAGGAAATTAATAGGCCAACTTCTCTGATAAATATAGATACAAAAATCCTAAACAAAAAATCCTAGCAAATTAAATACAGCAATACATTAAAATGATAATACATCATGGTCAAGTGGGGTTTATTCCAGGGTCATAAGGATGATTCCACATACACAAATCAAACCACATTAAAAAAAAAAAGATAAAAATCAGATCTTATTAATAGATGCTAAAAAAGCATTCAACAAGATATAACACTAACTTTTGATTAAAACACTGAATAAAATGTGAATATAATGAAGGCCACATATGACAAACCCTTAGCCAATATCTACTCAATAGTTAAAACTGAAAACTTTTCCTCTAAGATCAGGAACAAGATAAGGATGCCCACTTTCACCACTGTTATTCAACACTAGGGGCCCGGTGCACAAAAATTTGTGCACTTGGGGTAGAGGGAGTCCCTCAGCCCGGCCTGTGCCCTCTGACAGTCTGGGACCCCTCAGTGGATGTCCTATGATGGCCCCAGTCTGCCAGTCGCCTTTTGTGTGTGTGTGTGTGTGTGTGTGTGTGTGCCACCACTGGGGACCTGACCCCAGCCGCATCTGAGGCTCAGAGCAGTCCTCCTGTGTGTGTCTACCTTGCCCGGGGCCTGCCCCCAGGCTTGGAGCAGGCATCCCCTCTATGTTGATCTCTCAGACTCTTGCCCTCCCCTGCATGTTGTTCTATTTTTTGAGCTGTGACCAGGGCTAGGTGCTGCCTGCCTCCCAAGCTTGCCTACTGCCCATCTTCCTCCAGCCACCAGAAAGCAGGGAAAACCCCGCCTCATGGTCAGGCCAGCCTTTTCCTGCTCCCTGATCCCCGGAAGGGACCTGGGAAGCTGCCAAGCAGGCCGCCAACTCTTTCCCACTCACTGTTCCCTGCTGCCTTCCTTTCCCACTTCCTGGTGCCGCCAAGGGGTCTTGGGAGCTGCCAAGCAGGACCCCGGCCCCTGTAGCCTTGCTTTCCCACTCCCCGGTGCCCCGCAAAGGGCCTGGGCAGCCACCAAGCAGGCCAAAACCCCCCCACCGCCACTTTCCCGCTCCCCGTCCCACCACCTTGCTTTCCCACTTCCTGGTGCCCTGCAAGGGGCCTGGGAAGC